>BMAV01021479.1:331785-375723 GCA_019973955.1 Trichonephila inaurata madagascariensis
TTTCCGTAGATGCTTCGAGTACGAAAATATAACTCAATCACTCGCGGGGTGTTCTCAGCACCCTAAATAAACTTTTGAAGGTTGTTACATTCCAATCGTCCTAGCGAAAATGATTACATCAGGTCTGAAGGTTCAATGACCTAAAATGGGCATCTACAGAAAAAATCGTGGCTCTGCGCATTATTTTTAGAATTGTAGGAGGCTTTTCTTGTTGCTGGGGTGTACAGAACACCCCACGCGAGTGATCGCGGGTTAAGACAACCCCGATCGATGCAATACTTTTGACAACAGAAAATAAACCCTTAAGACTAGTCGGTACACCCGACGAATATGTTAAATGTTATGTTTAACGAATATGTTAAATTGAGCTTTTTTAGGCTCATGTTTCTCAGAAACTGTTAAAAATATAAACTTCAAATTTTGTCTGTATATTAAATAGGCTTTTTTATTTGGTAAATATGTGATTTTATACGACATTGCTAAAGAGAGAGGTTTCATTCTGGATTTGTATGTTCACATGCAAACACAATTTCTAAAAGTTTCAAAATTCAAAAATTTCTCTAAACTGTACAAAAGATTTCTAAAAAAGTCAAAAATAAAACTGTTTTTATGTTTTTAAACATGAAATTTGTGCATTTTTATGTATGTAACAAGCTTCTCGCAACGACAAAAAGCATTAGACATCTGAGTTGTAATTCTTTACTTATTATTGAAAAACTTTTGAATATTTAAGCTTGAAAAATTAGCTGAAAAATAAATAAATATTAATATTTGCAATTAAGTGAAATATTTAAAATATATTGTTAAGTTTTCTCAAACACATGTGACATAAAAATTTCACTATGATTTTTTTTAAAAAAATGACATTTTTTTGTTACGATATATTGACTCCAGTCAAATATTTTGGGAAAATCCCCAAAACCCTCACATGAATATATATATTTACATATCAGTAACATCAGGGAAAAAATTTCTTGTGCAAACATACATTATATTCGGAGAAAAAGATGAATACAGTTTTAAAAACATCATTTTTGCGAAAATTGAATTTTTTTATAAAATGCAACTTCGTCGCAGAAATAATCTATTACAACATGTATTTGCACCCTTTTATTAAACATTTGCATCTTTGCAATTTATTTTGCATAAAATAGTATACAAAAAAGTCTTAAATTGCCCAGAATAGACAAAGACAACAAATATCACATTTGATGTATCATCTCATACCTTTATCTCAGAAGCTATTAAATATAAAAACTCAAGATTTTTACTATATGTATTAATTACACATTGATATTATGTGAAATGTTTTAAATACATTAATTAGTTGTTTTTTTTAAAAAAAACAAGCTTTTAGTTGAGCGAGCAAATATGATTATTATGAATTTATTGATACTTGTCATTTTTTGTTATGATATCTGCTTAAGAACATTTCAAAAATGTCACTTCAGTATACACAATTGCATTTAAGAAACATAGAGTACATGTGCATACACTAACTTTACACAATTTAAAAAGAAAACATTTAGAAAACGATTTTTATATAAAAAATCTTACCTTGTAAAATTATGTTGTCTTTGAGAATCGCCCATTTTTTGTTCATTATGCTTTATCCAGATATGAAATTTCATTTATTATATTTTTTACGCATTTTTGCCTAATTTTTTTTTCTTTTCACACTTTACTTAAACACGCGAAGCTTAGTAATCAGTAATAATAAGTATATAATTAAAAATGAATTTAAACTTAAGACCTAATTTCAGTAAAAATGACTCCATTTTCCATTTACTAAAACCCACCTGAAAATCTGAAATTGCCTCCTAAGGTTTTTAGCGAATCTAACAGTTAAACTTGCAGTTATACACTTGTCTAAAGTTAATTTGGGTATTAAAAAATAAAATTAGTCAAGGCTTTCAACTTTTCCACAATTTTAAAAAGACAATGTTTACATTTCTATCTGTCAAAATGGGCGTGGTAAATCAGCTGATTATTTTTTTAAAAATCATTTTAAAAAATACTTCTAATTCATATAAGGGCTTGTATGTTATATCATTGGAAAGGTCTTGATTTGGAGATTTTAGAAATATCAAAAACTCAAAATCGATTTCCGAAAGGTCTTTACCCGACTGATTGCTCTTAAAAAACATCTTTCAAGAGAGAGCCCTGCTATTATGGGAAAAAATATTACTACTACCCGACGACCTCTCCCTTTTGAGCAAACTTCACTTGGCCTCAGGGAGGCGTTTGAAGACCCAACGTGTTTTTGTGCAGGGTGTACTGGAACTAAATGAACAGCTTGATTTATATTTCGTCTCTGAGCCTCTGGTGTCATCTCTGGTATTAACTATTGATAAAGGTCTTCGAATGCGCATTGATCTTACCCAGGCAGTTTCCAAAAAAGAGCAAAATACCTCAAATTTAAGATCACTTGCCCTAGAAACTATAGACACCATGTATCCTGAACCTGACTGGGTGCATATCTATACTGATGGAAGCCTTTTGAATGACAGCACTAGAGCAGGTGTGTATAGCCACCTTTTCTCATTTTATTTAACAACTGGATAATTCACGACCGCTTTTGATGGTGAGGTTGCTGCTCTTCAAGTAGCCCTTGCGCAGTTGCATTGTCATCTGAATAGCTTTACTAGGGCCGCTGTTTTCTGTGATTCAAAAGCGGCAATGTTTGCTGTAAATTCTGCTCCTCTAACAAAAACATGCTTGTAAAAACTGCTGCAGAGTCTGTCTGATTACTCTAAACAAATCATCTTGCAGTGGATCCATGGACGCTGCGGTGTAACTGGCAATGAGTTTGAGGACCACCTATCAAAGAAGGGAGCTTCCATTTAACAGCTAACAAAGATGTCTGTCCCTTTTACCAGTGCCAAACGTATCATTAAGAAAAAGTTGAATGATCTCTCTTCAAGACAATACGCTGACAGAAATTCCAATAAGATCTGTTGGAATAATTTTAAAGATCTTCCCATGTGGTCAGTTACCGAGGTTCGTCTGACCACTAGACACGACTGTCTCCTGAAACATTTAGATAGAATTCATGTTGCACAGGCCCCTTTCTAAACGCTCTGCGATTTTCGGGAGGGCATGGGTGCTGACCACATTCGCCGCTGCCCAGCCCTAAAGGGCTCCTCTTTGCCCGACCTTTATTGACAAGCTAGGGACTTATTGGGTTCATAGACTTTTCTCGACATTTATTATTATTTTTTCCCTTACTTTGTTTATTTTGTCTGTTTTGTTTTTGTTCCTGCATCCTTGTGGTGTAGTGGTCTTCTGTAACCCTGGCCATTGGAGATAAATAAAAAAAATAATAATTGGTACTCCTGCAGTATGGAAATCAATTTAAAAAATCATCATTCTCTTAAATGTGTAAAAGTATTTAAAACGAGTACTTTTACCAATTTATTTAAGAGTAAATAAAAAAAAGAAAAGAATTACATATTAATATTAAATGAAATGACAAAACTTTTTGAATATAATAACACAGACTAGGCTTTGATCAGATTGTTACCAACAGCTTGAAAAGACATAGACTGAAAAAGCAATCACTTAAGACAGTCAATTAAGATCGTTTAGTGTAGGATTACTGACAGTGATAGAAATGGCTTAACTTTAAATAAACTATGTCAACATTTTAAAGGCAGAAAATAAAATCCAAACCGTGTGGCTAGCACTAAAACTTAATTCTTGAAAGACTGCTTTTTTACGATATTTTTTGTTTTTAATTCTTTTACAACATTTAAAAAAAAGGTTTGTAATTTTATTGAAAAGAACAAATGCAGGACGAAATATATGAATAAATAAATATACTACTTACAAAAAGCATTAATAAAGTGTTTCTTAAACTTTCAACATTTGTAACCCAACATTCTATCATAATTTTCATCGCGCCCCCATCCATACACTAACAGTGTATTGAATTCAGTAATACTATACTTTGACAATAAAGTTACAATACGATTTTAACCTCTTAAGTACCACTGACGTTTATAAACATTCCTCTCAGCCAAAGCGTTAAATATTCCGTACGTATTTATTCGTCTTTTCTACTTTCGAACTTTTTTATGCACTACTATCCATAAGTTTATTCCAAAGGCTTTAGAATGCAACATAAAAGAATCTTGACAGTGTTTGCGAAGGATTTATACACACACACACACACACACATATATATATATATATATATATATATATACACTCACTTCCAAAAGTTAAGCACGAAAATGTAAAATGCAAAAAAATCGACAAATACTGCTTTGATTGACACAAAATTTGGCAGTAAAGTAGCATATATATTTATACATAAAACAAAATCAATAATTATATACAGAAATGAAAACAATATTAAATTTTTGTAAGTTATCAGATAATGTCATACTGGAGACTAAAACAGAATTATGTATAAAGTGAAAATAAACAACATGAAATGAAAAAAAGGATATTAATAGGGTATGCGATCCCCCTCATATGTTTGCAAAGCTTACACCTTCTGACCATGCTTTCAATTAGGTGGTAAGCCACCGCAGAATTAAGCAATCACCATTCTCATTGTAGATCAGTTTCCAGCTCAGTAAGAGTGGCTGAAGGTGGGAAACGTGAAGATACAGCACGACATAGAGCATCTTAAAGATTTTCAATGGGATTAAGGTCGGGCGAATATGATGGCCACGCCATACGCGCAATCCCTTCACTCTCCAGGTAGTCATCGACGATGTCAGCTCTATAGGGACGTGCGTTATCGGCCATTAAAACAAAAGTAGGGCCAACTGCTGCAGCGCCATCTGGCTCCAGAGCAAATCTTGACTCATCAGTAAAAATGACATTACCCAGTCAGACACAGTCCAATTGCCATGTTCCCGGAACCACTTTAATCATGCCCCTCTTGATAGGACGGATAGAAGAACACAAACTCGAGGTTCCCGGGCAACCAGTCCATTCATATGTAATCTTCGGGGCGTACAGTAGCTGCAGATATAGCCTTACCAATGGACGCTATAACCATAGATATCACACGTGTGGAGGTCACTCTGCTATTCCACTTGGCTACAATAGCAATATATTGATCTTCCGTGGGGGGTTGTAACCCTTGAGCGACCACCTACGGGACTTCGGACAACTGTCTGTGTGGTTTGGAATTGTTTCCATAAACGTGAAATTATAGAATGATGAACGCCGAAGAAAAGAGCAACATCTGTGATCGACTGTCCTGCTTCAATGCGTCCCACAGCACGCAGGCTCTCAGAATCTTCCGTTTGTATTCTGGAAATCATAGAAACACGTATATTTTAAAAACAAATTGTACGAATGTTTTAAACACCTTCTATCAGCACTTACAATAAACTTCTGTAACTCTCTATAAAGCTGTCTTCTTATAAGACTGCCCGTTTTGCATATTTCTTGACATGAAAGCCCGATTGGCTGTTACCTAACATATTTGCATAATTCCATCTACCTCTGCAGCGAATTGCAACCTCTTCAATTCTGATTGGCTTCTGGAAATTAGCATTTTCCTCTCCATACTTAACTTTTGTAAGTGAGTGTATATTCATTTTCTTTAACTCCCCAATACATCACATATGTGTGCCTACATGGAAAACAGTGGCACTGACTTTTTATCAGCAGTTAAAGGTTGATTATAAACCATAAAAATCAAAATAATGGTTAATTTTGAATATAATTTTACATAGGTCAAGCTCATGGGGTAGTGGTAATTATTGAACTTATTCCTCTAACTTAGAATTGTTAAATTTGTTCTACAATACATTTCACAATACTGATACATTTATAAGTGTATTAAATCAGTGTAAATCTGTATTATATTTTTTGAATTTTGTTTGTTTACTTTCAGTAAATTAATATATTTTTTTAAAAAAATAAATCATGTTTTCCTTTTGACTTATGTGTATGCTCGCGCCGACGCCTTAGTGTTATCGCACCCTCTAGGGGAACGCGCCAACAGTTTGAGAAACACTGCATTAATATATTCAAGAAAACTATTTTGAAATTAATTTATATATCAGAGGTATATGGGGCGAAATATTGATAGATCTATGAACCTATTCTCAAAATAGAATTTTAACAAAAAAATATAAAGCATATTTTAAAGACTCCTATTTTATGTGTACTGATCACTTTTATTACTCTAATTTCAACGGATCAAATTTCTTAAGTCTAGATTTATCCACTCTTATGCTGTATCGAATGTGAGTACAAAAACGCTTATATTTATTAGCATGGATTGAAAGATATTGAGCTACATTGAATTATTGTTTCTGTAATTGAAATAAGTTATCAAATTATAAAATTATATAAGTTAGAAAATATATATTATGAAATATGGGTCGAAATGTTGTTATTAGTCGCGTTTTTGATAAATGAAAGTGTTTAGCTTATCATACTTGCTGTGAGAAATGAACTGTAGCTTCAATCCCCATTGATGGATTGGAGACGAATAATTCCTTTTCATCATCCATCACAGTCACAGGATGGGCGTTTAATCGTTATCGCAGATACGGACTACTAATATCGCGGTATCATTGAAATGTTGGTTATTATCGTTCAAATCCTATCCGTGTCCTCAAGAGTAATTTAACGTAATGTTGAATATCTAACCAGAATCAGCATTCTATTATTGGTACTTTTATGCATGAAAATAAAGAATTCAGAAATGAACAATATTCAGAAATGTATTTTCAATCTAGAGTGAAGAGAAATGTCTTTCACCTTGTAACAACGTATATTTATTGAACCAACCATGTGCATTTTCGATTTTCTATTAAATCAATATCATTTAAGGTATCCGACTACGTTGGGAACCGTGATTGTGCAAAAGCGCATAATTGGAAAATATTTATGATATATAGTTTCACTTAGAAAACGTATATAAAATTCTTTTAAGAATACTATTATAATAAAAAAAATATTTAAGTACAATATTTTGACAAAAAAATGAACATAGAATGATCCATTTTCAAAACATTCTCCTCTTATAAAAAATGCGTTTGTTACAATATTTTACCTGTACATAGCTCAGATCTCTGCACAGAGGTTGAACTTGAATGTTTTAAATATATAACTTAGAAGTGTGGATTTATCCATATTTTACTACAACAGATGAGAGAAATTTTAAGAAAAAAAACCGCCGATAATTATTTCAATTGGTGGTAACTCTGAAAATAATGTGAATTTTTCAAAATTCCTAGTTCAGATTCTCTGAAGAAGTTTTTACTTTATATAAGCACACACACATACAAAATATTATTATTATAGAAGCATTTTTTATAAAAGGAAAACATTTTGAAAAAAATTAATTTTTCGCCAAAATATTGTATTTAAATAATTTTTTTTTTGTCATGATGTCCTTAAAAAACAATTTTATACATCTATTCTAATCTAAGTAACACTAAATATCATGAAAACCATCCATTTATGCCATTTTTTAAAGTCACGGTTCCGAACGTAGTCAGATACTTTAATAAAGTTGCGACCCAATTTTCAATCATACTTTTCATTGCCACCCCTCCCTTCCATGCAATAACAAGTATTAAATTCAATAACAATATATTTTGACGCTAAAGCTACAATACGACTTTAATTATTAACCGAATAAATTACCAAAACACAAGTATTAAATTTTGTATATAACTTTATGACATTCCCATTGCGTCACTGGTAATTTTTAATCTTGTTCTTAACAGTACTGTTAAATTAATTCTGAAATACATTGTGCAGAACTGATCCATTTATAAGTGTATTATACCAGTGTACATGTGTATATTTTTAATATGTCAGAATGTATTTTGTTTTTTGCTTTCTTTCAGTAAATTAACATTTTTTTAAATAATATTTTGTTTTCGACTTTTCGATATTCTGGTGCCCCCTTGTAGAATTATCACACCCCAGGGACGCACCCTACAGTTTGAGAAACATTGCAATACATTATTTAACTGTCTGTACATAAAATGTATATATTATGTTGAGAACCACTACATCTATTATTTCTAGATATATTCTTCTATAGGAAGGGTAATAGTTCTCCAAAAATGACTTAGTCAGTTTAAAGGGCACCCCTATAAAATGATTCAATATGTCATGCAAGCTGTGAAACCAGTGACAGGTCTTAAAATTATTTCGTGATCGACTCTTCTAAAAATTTTATAAACCACCTCTCAATCTGTAAATCTGAACATCTTTGACATAAACTGGGGGGATAAATAGAGACTAATGACCAAGAAAATTTCAATTGCTCGAAGGATACAATGAGTCATTCCCAGTATATTGAAACGCATTTCTTAAAATAAAACGAGAATTTTGTCTCATTTTTATGTGTTGAATGTTACTCTTTTAGAATTATATTGCTTGGTCTATTGCTCCTTGTAATGATATGTGATCTTTCCATTAGAAATTTAAAATAATTTTTTTAAAAAATGTTAGTTGTAATATGGATCTTGAATGAACTTAAACATTTTTTCAGCAAGTGTCTTATGCGTTTTTTTCATCAGAAGACAAGCATTAATGGCATTCTTATATTCTAATTCTTATGCTTTTTTAAGAATGAAATATCTCGGCTTAATTGCTTGGGCTAAAGCAGGGTTTCTCAAAGTGTGGGGTGTGCCCCTTAGGAAGGAGTGAAAACCTTACGATGTGGAGATGTGAGGACATTGAAAGTTAAAAACAAAAGATTATTTAAGAAATATATCAATTTACTGAAAGTAAACAAACAAAATAAATACAGTCTGGCATAATAAAAATGAAAGTCACATTTTCAACTGATAAAATACACTTATAAATGTATCCGTACTGCACAATGTAATTCATAATTAATTTAACTATATTAAGTTAAGAACAAGTTTAATAATTACCCATAATCCCATGGGCTTTTCATATATAAAATTACAAATAAATATTAACACTAATCAAGAATATTTGTACGGTTTATAATTAAATCCCTTATCTACTGCATTATGATTTACTGAAAATGTTTTCATACACTATTTTTTTTAATCACTGCATTGAAAATTAGGGGATATATATAAGTAAAATATTCAACTTTGGAAAATTTAATTCGTTAGAGCTAATGAATTAACTCGGTATTTTAAAGTACCGTCAGTCCACAAAGGTCTAAAATATTCTCATAATACGAAGACATCGAATGACTTTTTTTAATGCAGTATTTACTCTTAGAAATGTTAAATAATCAGAGAACACTAATATTTTACATCACAATATATTAATTTTTAAAGATTATTAAGTTTTTAAAATTTAGTGACCTTTTTTTTACGCATCAATTTAATTGGATGATATTCAAATAAACAGTTTCTTTTTTCATTCATACACAGAAATTCATTTACACGTTGTGCATTTTGAGTGAGGTTTTGATTGAATGTTTTTTAAAGCACTGAATCCTGGGGTAAGAAATGCTGTATTTTCTTAACATGTACTACTGCACTTTGATTTCAGCTCTTGATCGTCAATCTAAGAATCTAACGAAAATTCCAGCAGGTATATATATATATAT
Organism: Trichonephila inaurata madagascariensis; assembly: GCA_019973955.1. Taxonomy (NCBI): domain Eukaryota; kingdom Metazoa; phylum Arthropoda; class Arachnida; order Araneae; family Nephilidae; genus Trichonephila; species Trichonephila inaurata. The sequence goes on from BMAV01021479.1 coordinate 341,315, forward strand.
ATAATTTGCTGGGACTTCTTCATCTGAAAAATCATCTGTTAGTACATCATTGATTTCAGATAGTAGGTTCTGTAATAAATCCAAGGCCTCTTGAAGTTTCTATTTTTCAGACTTTCTAAGAAAATGAAAAAAAAAAACAATAATGATAGCGCCTTGAAAATCTCCTATTATTGTTAAATCTCAGTTACATATAAATAAACTAAAATGTTAAATTTTGAAATAAGAATAGCTATTTCACATTTAATTGGGTCGCAAAAAAAGCTCAGATTCAAAGCTCATTTTTTTTTTTTTTTTTTTTTGAAAACGTTAAATTAAAATTATAAAAAGCAAAACAAATAAGTTAAGCTAAAAGAAATTCCAAAAAAGGCATAAGTTAATTGCACTAAACAAAAAACAGTAACTGTCAATATCCTTTTATTGAATTCCATTGTCTTCGGAATAATTTTATGGAAAACTTTGCACAGAAAAGGTCATCCTTTGGATAGACATATATATACGTCCAGGGCAATTAAGAGGTTAGAGTCATATTGTAGGGCTAACGTCAAAGTGTAGTATTATTGAATACACTAAGCTGTTATTGTATGAAGGGGGGCGATGAAAATTATGATTGAATATTCAGTAACAAATCTTGAATCATTGCGAAACACTGTCTTATAGAAAATATTCTCGTATAGTATTATTCAATAGAAAAAGATGCACCGTTGTACATTTTATAACACTGATGCCTAAATTTATAAGAAATTTTCTGTAAGAAAACTGTTTTATTTCCCGAAACATTCCTCTCTTTTTCCCTTTCATAAATGGAGATCACGAATTAGGTGTAAAAATCAATGCATTCCTTTTTTCTTTAATATCATTCAGTCTCATAAAGAAAATATTTACTTCATTTAGATTGGCAAACATGTCTACTAAAGAGAAACAATAATTACATCACACTCCCTCATATCATATACAGAAGCATAATCATAATTTTATTTGCTTAAAATAAACTGTGACCTCATCTTCGACAACATTCGACTGTTGAATGCAACAACAGAGTTGTATGGTCACTGGATATTTATTGCGTAATAAAGCAAATATAATCTTGAACTCATTTTGATATCATTATGTTAACAAAATATTAATTATTATTCTTAAAAATAGATGCTTCTGTCCTCATTTATTGTGACGAATCTATCAAACTGTCAGTTACTATTACTCTAAGATATTTCTCATCAAATCTACAAAAAAATATCGTATTTTTAATACAGGGTGTCCGGGGTAAAAGTATTCAAAAGTAATGGCTTATTATTACGGAACTACCCATCAGAATGTAATGAACTGTTCGTCTATGTATTGGAAAACTTTTCAAAATTGTTTGGGTCTAATCCCATCGGTCACATGTGAGCACATTATTCGGTAATCGCAGACGATACATTTTTACACTGACTTTATTAGTAAAGATGTGGACGCCACAGTAAAAGATGTAGTGCGTACTTTGGTTAACGGAATTTAAATAATTCACACGTGTACAGCGCCGTGTTCGAATAGAATGGAATGTCGATCCTCCGACATCAAAATCTATACACCAATGAGAAAAAACTTTAAAGCAGATGGGAACTGTGGTATATCAAACTGGTAAGTATCCTTAAGTTTTCATGATAGAAGACAATGTTGATTGTGTGCGTGATTCATTTTTGTAGGAGTCATGATAAGTCTATTTGGCAAGCCAATAATGGCATTCATTCCATTCTATATGAAAACGTCACTGTCCACACGTGACTGATTTAAATTCCGTTAACCAAGGCAGCACTGCACTTCTTAATGTGGCGTTCACATCTTTACTAATGAAGTCAGTGTAACAAGTTTATCATCTACGATTGCCAAAAATGCACGCACGTGCGGCCGATCGGACTAGACCAGTGATACTTAACCCGCGGGCCGCATATGGCCTGCAGGCCTTTTTTCGGTGGCTCGGTCATAGCCCATCGGACTAAGAAAATCCAATTATTGGAGAATAATGTACAAAAAGTTTAGCAGGAGATTCTATCAATCAAGCGATCAGATGTGTCAATTTTGCTATCAATTTGTTTTTTAATAGCACAATGAATGCAAGAGGCTTGATCATAGATGAAAGAAAACAGAAATTATCCCATAACACTGTAGAAATTTATAAAAATAACTACTTTTGTGGGTGCGTTTGATAGAAAAGTTATTATACAGTATCAATATAAAAGCCAAAAGCATGAGTTTTAATATTTTTATCAGTTTTATTTGTCAATGTTGCTTTGGTCAAATAGTCTTAGTTTTCCATTATCCGCATGTTGCGGCCCGCTTGAAATAAATGTCATATGTATGCGGACCGCATAAAAAACCTGTCATGTGTATGCGGCTCGGTGGGAAAAAATGTTGAGTACCCCTGGACTAGACCCAAAAAATCTCGGAGAGTTTTCCAATCCACGGATGAAAAGTTTATTTTATTTTGATGTGTTGTTCCGTAATAATAAGTCATTACTTTTGGATATTCTTAGCCCGGACACCCTGTATAGTTATAATAATTATTCACTATTTTTTTATACCTCAGTATCTTTAACATTTCGTTATCTCATACGAAAAGAAGATAAGCAGCTGAAATGCGTACATTCTAGGGGAACAATTATTTTATTATTCATTACATCACGTTTATTGAAATATTCGATGTTTTTATTATGAACATGTGCTCCCCACACTCACATACGGTTTCTCCCATATGCAGTGTTTAAGCTACTGTACTTAATGATTGTTTCGCACTTAACCTACAGTCCACCGAAAGTCCACTTTTCATGTCCGAGTGAAGCCAAATGCTAAATAGTTTCGTTATACTTTCACCTGAAGTTCAGATGAAGGAAATAACGGAAATCCTCGCAGATCATTCACCAGTGAGGATTGCTGTTCGGTATCAAAAGTATCATTTGCATCATAAATTTTCCGTCGGTTTTTAGCCTCTTGTATATTCTAACAACTCAATATATTAAATTAAAAAATAGTTAAAAAGAATTATTATTAATAAACAATGGCAAATAGGGCATAAAAATGTGTAGATATAATAACGAGGAATCCATCCTCATTTTTATATTTAACTATTGTGCTTAAAACATAATTTTATACAAGGACTAAAAATATTGAAAATTAAATATTTTTCTTAGCAAAAACTAAAAACGAATGTCACAGAATAAATATTTAATTTAATAGTATCGTTTAAAAACGAGGATATATTAAAATAATGTCTGCTGAACGAGACATCGTCGAGACATCAAAAATAAACATACAAATTAGCACATTTTCTTTAAAATTTCTTTAACTGTTTGAAGCATTATAAATTAAATATTTAGCTGTAGATTTTTTTTATTTATTACCGACTGCACAAAGCGAAATTATCGAAATAAATATAACTACATTTTATATCAACTTCGAGCACATCAATGGTTCTAAAATTTATTTATTTTATAGTAAGTAATCTATAATTTATTCTAAATCTTATTGACGTTTCGCATTTTAAATGAACTGCTATCGATATTTATAATTGACTGAAGATTTTGTTTTCAATATTAGAGGCAAATAAATCTATTTCTTTGAATAATAACTCTAATTGAAAATATACGGAGGAGATTATGGGTGCATTCAATTTATGAAACCACACACTTATGCATGCTAATAAACATAAAAGGAAACATTCTAAGAAACTGATGATGATACATATTGTTATATATAAAATGAAAATTTAAAAATAAAAAAAATAATGAAAGCAAATATTCGATACACATTTTTTTTTTTCACATTATGATATATAATGACTTAAAATCAGCGTTGGGCAGACTTTTCCAGAATACGGGCAACTTCTAATTTTTTCAAGGTGATGCAGTTCACCCAGAGGATTAAGTGTTAAGAAAAAGATACACGATATTTATTATAACTTAATAGTAAAACGGAATATACGCTTAACTACATAACTACAATAAAAAAAAATTTTTAAAAACTTATACCTTTAAGACCACATTTAAAGTAAAACGCAAAATACAAACATTATAATAATAACAAGTAATGCATTTGTTATCATATAATTCAAATATACATTAAACAATTAATATACAAAAATTAAGTCAATTCCTGCTTAGATCAACAAAGAAAAAAATTTTTTTAGTTATTTTATATTAAATAATTTCAATTAATATAAATATGTATATACATATCACAGAATCACAATATTAAGTTGCAAAATGGAAAGCTATTTTCCATTTTCCTTTCTATATATGGTGTTGCAATGTTGTTTTGGTTTGTTACTATTTATTCATTCATAAATCACAGTCTCAGAAATTAGGTCATCGCTAGTAGAATTTGAACCCACGACCTTTGGATAAGATGTCCAACGAGTGATTTTTCTTTTTTTTTTAATTGTTGGACAATTATTTTTGTTTGTTACTATTTATTCATTAATTAATGAATTAATATTTGAAGAAAGCTGTATTGACATCAAGTTTCATCCCCTAAAAGTTTTAAAAAAATGTATTTGAACTTGATTGGATGAATAAAAAGTACTTTATTACAGATTGAAAATTTGAACAAGATACATATATAAATAAATATATATACATAGGGAAAGTGTGAACTAATAGTAAAAATTGAAAGGCAAAACACATGTTCACAGCTAAAGTTAGTTCTTGGGGTTATAGTTAATGGAAGACGTTGTTTTCTTAGTGTCAGCCAAACTTGAATATTTCGGTATATAATTACTAATTGCTAATCTTCACAAAGTCACCCCAAAATGTCTTGGTGGTCAACCGGTTGATCGTGATCGACTTAATGTCCATCCCAGCTTAAAATACTTGAACATTAAATTTTAAGAAATTATAAAAAAAATTCTGGGAAAGAGGATTTCTTATCTTTTGTTGTTTCAAAAGAGGATGAGTTCCTTCCAATCTTTGTCTAATCTGTGTAATGTAGGAAGCTAAACAAAGAATTCTTAAAAGAAATTATGATAATATTCTCACTATATAATTTGAAAAGGAATATTTGTTTCAACGTCACTTTTACCTTTTCTTTTTTTCTCATTCACCCTTAACCATGTTATAAAGTACGAATTTGCTTTTTATCACTTTTGTATTACATATTGTCGGCAATACTGCATCTCAAGAACAGGGTTATCAACCTGTGACGGGCCTTGATCGCGCCTTTCACTAATCCTCTTGGGGAATCCGTGGGGCCAGAATGGCATTTCGATCCAAGCATCTCAAGAAGAAAACGCGGTATGCAGATTAGTGAATGATTATATATATTCGAACTTTTGCATTCGCTAAGAAGTGGGCTGGAAGTCGGCTGGAGGCCGGAGAGTATTATAGGAGCCATATAGAAGTCGGTTAGAAGCCAGAAAGTTGCATAGAAGCCGGATCAAGGCAGATAATAATATATATAGAAGATTGATATTAAAGGAATAAAGTACAAGAGGAGAATATAAAACTTGGTTGCTGATCGCCGTGTGGTATCAGTAAGAAATAGATTGTTAAAGTTTAATTATAGAGTGGACTCTAGCTAGTTAAGGAATCTGCTATAGGTAAAGATTCGGAGGTTCATTTATAACAAAGATAGTGAGCAGGATTTCAGGAGCTAATTTAACTTAATATTAAGAATTTCGTCGTATTATTCCAGATCCAATTTTCCTAGTAAGACTTGTGTTGTATTGATTAATATAAACTGAGACTATAATAAATTAAATTTATTAGGGAAGGTTCGAGTGGTCAATCATTTATTCCTAAAAATCTAGGTCGCGTGGATGACGAGATGATACCCCCAGGCAGGGGGGTATCACAAACCCATATAAAAATAAATTAAAGCTACCGAAAATTAGTTTAAGACAGTGCTTCTCAAACTTTCAATATTTGCGACCCAATATTCAAACATAGTTTTCATCGCTCCCCCTCCATACGATAATAATGTATCGAATTCAGCACTAATATACTTTGGAAATGAAGCAATAATACGACTTTATTCTCTTAAATGACATTGGCATATATAAATGTCTCACTCAGCCAAAGCGATCAATGCCCCGGACTTATATTTACGCCTTACCGAAATACGATCTTTTCTTTGCACCGCTATTCATAAAATTATTCCTAAGGCTTGGGAATGCAATAAAAAGACCTAATCGTGTTTGCAAAGGATTTACTTATTTATTTCATCCCCCCCCCCTACTACATCACACATGCAGAAAACTGTGGTATTGGGAAGCCAATCACGTATACAGAAAATAGTCAGGGGTCATGTCGTATGATTATGCGGCATGAAAAGAGTCCCTCGAATGTCCGTTTTGCTTGGATAATCTCGGCAACATTAAATTCCTAAGTACAAATTTCGCATCGACAGAGCTCAGGTGCTTCCCTCTGGTGAAGAAACTGGTCGTCAAAATTACTTGTGGCAATTGCTATCGCCTATTTTGCATCGCACTAAAAAGTAATACCAGGAACTGAGGAAATGTACTGGGTCTGCAAAGAAAAAATACCAATATGCAGCTCCATTAAATAAAAAAAATATTTAAAATGCAGTTCAAGGGGAGTTGAAAACCTCTCCCTCTCGATATACTGACAATATTAAATTGGCTGTTTTCGATGTACCTTTTCTGAAAATTTGTTATATGTACATGCTTGAGATTTTTCATACAATTCAAGTATACATTTCTTATTATACTGAAATGAGTTTTTAGCTAATTTTAAATTTTTTAATATATTACGAAATATTTTATCAAACATTGCGAAATTTGACCCATTTTTCACATAAAATATTTGTAAAATATAATTTTTTGAGTTTTTTACAAAAAGCCCATTTCAGTATATATTAGCCATCATTATACATATACAATAAAAAAAATTACATACTTGTGAACAGTAGTTTCTCAGAAAAGGTACATCAAACATCAAAATTTACTTTTTGAGATAGATTGATTTTAATGTACAGTGAGATTTCTTATCGGCTAGGACAAGGATGATGAATTAGTGGCACGCGTACCATTGTTGGCACGCGACATAATAATTTTGGCACGCCAGAGATAAAAAAGATTTGCATTTCATTTCAAAATTTCAAAGATCACTCTGAAATATTACGAACAAACGCTTGTGATCGTTCGCGGGGCGGTGGGAAGCACACTTGTTTGTAATTGTTTTGCTTTATTTACGTCGTGGACTACAATTGCTTAAGACGTAAATTTTGTCCACGCATAGCATAGTCAATTTCATTGGCATAACTGTGTTTTAAATTTTATTTGTGTTATATTTACGATTTTTAAACATTATTTACAATGACTAGTTCAGCAAAAGAATAAAAAGTGCAAGATAGTGTAACAGAGAATTTCAAATTAGTTGGGCCGAGAAACATGGCATTATTAGTAAAGGCGAAAAAGTGGTGTGTTTTTTATGATCGGGAAGTGGGGTATGCTGACCATCGTCTATAAAAAAGGGTGTTTTGAAACAAATCACAAACCCTCTTGACAAAAAAGTGATCCATGGCAAAAATAATTAATTGCTTAGAAACCGTTTGGTAGATGCCTCAAATTCAGCATATATTCTACAAAAAGTAACATCTTACAATTCTAATAAACGTTATTTGTCATCCCCATAGTCTGCAACAACAAATGTTACTTTAATTTTAGTTACACGTATAACATTTATAATTATACAGCGTAAAATGTATTTTGTCGTAATAAATAGTTTTTTGTTGTTAGTTATATTTCCCCAATAATATCACAAGTCAAAATTATTTGACGGCAAGTCTATAGTTCATTAAACACTTTAGAAAAAATGGCACGTTGGTTCATAAAGGTTCGGCACCCCTGGGCTAGGAAATAAAAAAATAAAAGGCTCAATTTACAAAAAAAGATACACGTTTGGGTTTACATCAGACTTTCAAACTTTAAGCAAAAACGAAGTAATTTGCTTACATTTTTCGCCATTCAAATGGGTGTGGCCCAGTTTCAGCGATTATTTAAAAATAGGTTTTGAGGGCTTCTAAATACCCAAGAGGTTAAAATAAGGTATTTTTAGAAAGGTTACAATCTATACAATTTAAAAATGTAAAAATCTCAAATTGTCAAAAAATATGATTTTAACTTTCGAACACCCCTTAAAATGTAATATATTTTATATAATATTATTAAATTTAGTGAGCTATTGTTTGAGACTGAAGCATTGTGTTGCTGTCTCTATGCTTTAAAATATCCTTGTCCTACCAGTAGTGCTAAAAAGAGAACACTTATAACTTCTTTTTTTTTTTTAATTCGTTATAGACTTTTCAGTCTAAAGTTTTATGTGTTTATCAAATATCGTTTAATAGAGATATATAATATTGTACCATATTTTTTCAGTATATAAACTAAAATAAACTCAGTGGTGCAACAACCCATGAGAGCCAAGGTCCACTGTGCCCATCTCAGTTTTCGTGACCTTGGGTGCTGAGGTGCATGCATGAGAAAATATTCCAGACAGGTTGTCAGTCCGAAAAGAAATCCCTAGTGTTTAGTTTTCAAGCAAGCTTCGTATTTGTTTATAGACCCACTGAAGGGATGAAAAGAATTTTCATTACATAAACAAGCAAAAAAATGCATCTGAGTATGGAGTTGAAAGAGAAAATATAAATTAAGATTGGAACACATTTTGTTAATCGCAAATATGCCAATTAATTTATTACATACAAGAAAAAAATAAGAGTTAAAAAAAATTATCTTAAGGGAAGTTAGATACAAAATAATTAATATATGAGGGGAAAAACAGAAAAAAGAAATAAATATTTTCTTTTATTAAATGCCTAATTTTTTAAACTTATTTCAGAAAAAAGGTTTCCGCAAATTGAAGAGGGAAAAATTGTTTTAATGAAATTTCATTCAAATTCCTGGGGTATATATTAATTTTTTGGGATTATCAAGCTAATAAAATGGTAGAAAAAAGTAACTTTATTATAATTTTTACTCTGAATAATATTTCGGTGTTATTAAAAGCGAAAACTAAAAGTACAGACGAAAACGAAAGTGAGACGAAATTAATTATCTTATAGGCAGGTGTATAACATATTTTATATAGCAGCTATATTAAATTTTTATAACAAATATATATTTAATAGAAAATAATTTTTTTCTCCCTATTAGCAATGTTCCTCTGAAATAAGGAAATTGAAAGTAAAACTTAATTTGTCTGAAACCCAGCTTTTTAAATTTCATTAATAAGCGAACGTAAAAACGGAGCAAATTTAATATTTTTAATTCAATAAATTAAATACATTTTATAATTGAATATACGCTAAAAGATTTACCTTAAGCAAATAAAAATGTATTTAAAATACTGCAGTTATTATTTTTTTAAGCCTAGCTATAGAAACGAGTATCGATTTATTTTTATTTTTTTACTAATAAAAAATATTTATCAATTTATTGTAATTTGAAGTCGAAAGAGAGGATAATCCAAGAAAATTTAATGATTCTATTATAAAACCATCATAAAAAGGTGATATTTAATAAGATACACGCGTTCGATATTTTCTTTAAAGCTGCTTACATGTAATTTTTTTGGTAAACTATAGAAAATGCAGGAATTAAATTTCCTTCACTTAAATACGCTTTGTTATTTTTTTTTCAATTCATTACGAGTAACTTAAGGTATCCGACTACGTTCTTAACCATGATTTTGCAAAAGCGTATAAATGTGTAATATTTATGATAATTAGTGTCATTTAGATTAGAAAATGTATATTAAATTGTTTTAAGAATATTATTACAATAAAAAATTATTTAAGTACAATATTTTGACAAAAAATGAACATAGAATGACCCATTTTCAAAAAATATTCTTCTTTTGTGGAAAATGCTTCTATTATGATAATATTTTGCCTGTATATATCTCAGACCTCTCTACAGAGGCTTAACTAGAATTTTTGAAATATATAACTTAGAAATGGGTTTATTCATGTTTTACGACAACAGAGAGAAGAAATTTTAAGAAAAAAACGTCAATAATTATTTCAATTGTTTGTAACTCTGAAAATAATGTGAATTTTTCAAAAAAAAAAACAGTTCAGACTCTCTGGAGAAGTCTTTACTTCATATAAGCACACACACACACACACAAAATATTATTATTTTAGGAGCATTTTTTATAAAAGGAGAATACATTCTTAAAAAAGGGTATTCTAACTTAATTTTTTGCCAAAATATTATATTAAATATTTCTTTTTGTCAAAATGTCCTTAAAACAGTTTTATACATGTATTCTAATCTAAGTGACACTAAATATCATGAAAATTATCCATTTATGCGCTTTTTTAAAATCACGGTTCCGAACGTAGTCGGATACCTTAAAGCTAAAAACGATGTTTTGAAAAGATCTGTGTAGGAAATTGTGTGCGTGCACTGTTCAAAATATTCTGAATTTAAATGTTTAAAAAATAGAATCCTGAATGAAAAGAAAAAAAAAATACTAATGAAAAGTAATGAAACATATAACATAGATAAATAAAAAAAACCTGAATCGTTGCGAATTATTCTTAAATATATATTTTCCTTTTATTTTTCATGATACTCTTAAAAGTCAGTAAACTCCAAGTTGCAATTATGGCATATGTATCTCATTGAAGAAAGGTTATTTAGGATGCCTGACAATAATTATGGAAAATTTAAATCAAATTGCAATTGTGAGTTAAAACATTTGAATAAACTGAAAAAATTCGTTCTTGATTGGATTATCAAACTGAATACATTTATCTTATAGTTAATATATCTTTATTAGGGATTTAGAGCAACAAAGGCTATTATCCCATACATTTATCTTTTTCTTTAGATAAATAAAGACGAAACAATATTTGATTGGATGATTGAATCGTTTTTTAGGTTGGAATGTATCCAAAATTATTTGGTTGATACTTCAAAATGAGTGTCGCATACGCGTACCAACTCATTACACTTGCTTTTATTTTACCATACTTTTAAAAAAATCAAAAATTCAGTAAGAAGTAATTATAACGTATGCTATTCAATGGAACTTTATCTAAGCGAAAATTTTGTAGAAAAAGTGTATGTTCTGTGAACGATAGCTTTAATTTTGCGATGTTTTTATACACAAAGTGTAATATGTTTGAATATAGGATGAATCACAAGGTCTCCCAAACACATGTGTCTTAGTCGTGTCAACCCTGTTTATAAAAATTATCTGCTCTATGATACAAACATTTATATGAATAGTAGGGAAATATTTTTCTTATATTACATAGATGAATGTCAATGTAAATTGGGCTTTGGAATATTAGAGAACCAAATCAAAGTCTTGTCCCCATTCTTGCTGTATAGATTGCCTGAAGGCTAAAAAATAATTTTTTTAAGAATTAGAAATAAGATTTTTCTCAATAATTATTGAAAGGACTCATCAGATAATAATTAAAAGAATATTTCCTTTAACTAATTAAAAACAATGAAGAGCAACTAAGTGTTTTGTAGATTTCGTTCGGATTCGAGTCGAGAATAATTTAATTTCGAACGCATAAAAAAGTTAATAACTTTTTTTTTTGTATATTTTTTTAAAAAAAAATATTTCAAATATCTAAATTATTATCATGTAAATGTCACGAAACGCAAATAGTAAGAGATGGCATTATTCTAATCTCGCATCTGAATCTAAATCTCCCGAGATATTCACTCTGACACACCTCTTTTTCTTCTAAAACCATATAAATCTTTTCAAATTGTCTTGAATACTTGCTACAGTAGCTCTACAATGCCACGTGAATTCTCCTTCGATTGGTAAGAGATTGAAAAAATAGAAATTTTAGTTTCGCCTTGAAGAATACAAACCCATAACCACTATTCTACAGCGGTGGTTGTAAAATACCTTATAGGATAGTAATTGGGTGTTTTCGGAAGCCAAGTGATTAGGATCACGGACTCGTGGCTGGTGTGTCATGAGTTCATGCCTAGTACCGCTGAAGGCCCACCGTGTCCAGTAGGCCGATACACGTTAAATCTCTTGAGGCTCAAACATCCTCTCGCTATCGTGGTGGAGAAACTAGGAGAAATGTTGGCAGCTCAAGTGTTGTCCTTGTCACTTAACCATGGTTCAAAATTACGATTTCCATTGCCAAAAGCCGTCGTGTAGCTGAATAGTGCAACGATAATATTTACTCACTCACAGTTATGAGATCCGAAGCCAATAGCCGTTGTTTTACTTTATATTACAAAAGTAACATAACTCTCCGTTAACGTGTAATAGTGATAAGATTATAGTGAATATTTTTTTAAAAAAAAAGTAAAAGAGACTTAAAACCTCTACGTTCTATATAACCACTAGTGGATTCATGCTATATATATTGCAATATCGAATTGCAACTTAATGGGGATATAAGGCTTGTTTAGCTGAACAATCAGTATAACCCGCACATGATACATTCTAAAGTAGATATCTTGTATCCGGATTGCATATAATAACAAATGTATTAAATTACAAAATTCCTGGATTAAAAGATTAAAAAAAACGCGAATATTGAAATTAAAATTACAAATCTCAAAATGCTCCTTGGAACCAAATGGTTTTCCACAAGCGTTACATGTGTATTTTCATTTTCATTTCATTTCTTTGTCTGCTTCATCCCAAACAGATAAATCTGTATCTCAGTCACTTTCGTATTCATCAGTTTCGGGCAAATATATATTCTAATTCATTATCGCTTTCGTAAAAATTCAACAACAATGTCATATTGGGAAGAAAAAATCAAAAATAAATATCAAAGATAGTTATACAAACACATTTTGGAAAACAAAACGAAAAACAAACATACGACATAAGGAAAATGAAAAGAGCTTCATCCCGCCAAGGTGAGTATATATATATATATATATATATATATATATATATATATATATATATATATATATCCTCAGAAATACAATGATACCCCCAACTTGCGCGATAGATGGGACTGAGTGGTAACAGCGTAAGTCGGGGTATAATTTCGCATTTAAATTATTTTATTAAGACCAGAAACTAAAAGAAATAATTTAGAAAAAAATATTTTATAAAATCTTAACACAAATACAAAATTGTAAACAAAAGTTATTTTGGTGCAGGTGATATCATAAATTCTAAAAAAGTAGTCTGAAAGCTCAAAGAAGTGTTTTTCTCTCCCTCAAAACATTTTCTCGTAGAATACTAATAAATTTTTTTATTCATTGTTTTGTTGAAAAATATGTTCTTCATTGGAGTATTTATTTTCTAAAATTTATTACACTTTCTCAATTCAACTGAAGCCTTCTATCAAATCAACAAGCATTATTCGATCTTTTGATTGAATTTGGTTTAAAGACTCGAGTTCTTTAATGCCTTGCTCTTGCTCATGTATTTCTATGAGCTCATTAATTATCAGCTAATGAATGTGCCACTAATGAACGTCATCACTATCTGTTTATAAACTTTTTTTCCTGGCAAGATGAAGAAATTCTTTAATCAAATAACTACTTTTATCAAGCTCTGGCACTGAATTCTACAAGAGATTCAGTGATGGAGAGAAAAAATAAGATGAATCGACAAGAATTGAAATTCATTTAGCTCCGAATTCACGTAAATCGAGGTACCGTAAGTCGAGGTATTACTGTGTGCTTTTTTGGGGGATCAGTCTGATTAGTCTACTGCTCCAGGAGTTAAAGCAAAGTAACATTAACTTTTTCAATCGCTGAATTTTTGACAAAAATAATGCACTAGAAGGAAATAATTACTAGTATTTTAGACAGACCTCCATAACATAGAAAAATCCAGGCAGTATTAAAGGCAAAAGGTGGTACAATATTGCATTGATTGGGTATTCATTTTTCCACTCATTTTTCTACAAGCTTTAAAAAAAACCTCTATTGCTGTAGGAATACCAGAAAAGCTTTTTAAAAAAGAACATAGAAATTTTAGAACAAAAAAGAAATTGCTTATAACAATACTAGAAAACTTACTAGCTGTAAAAAAAAAATTCAAATGTGAAATCATTAATAAAGGCGTTAAAGTTGTTCCATAAGTAAAACAAAACACGAGCCACAGATGTGCATTATGTCTACCATTTATGTGCCAAAAACAAAGGAACATATACTATAAATTTTATTTATAATGTACACAGAAGAATATATTGCATTTCAAGAAAACAGAATTAATAGAAATTATAATTACAATATGTAAATATGAATCTTAGCACATACATTTCTACTGTTTTCAAGATCTTATACCATAGGTTCCCTACCTTTTTTGAGCTGGTGCCCCCTTTTATAGTGAATATTTCGATACCACCTCCTCTCACTCAAGAGAAATAAGAGCGTACAAAATACTTGGTGAAAAAAAGAATTAATTTTAAAACAATATTCTATTACTAATAGAACATTTTTTTTATAAGACCCCCAATGTTTTTTTTTACTTGCGAGTCGGAAATAGATGTCAAAAATATATTTAAATGTGTAACATTATATATTTTAGTTTTAGGCAGGATATTGTTGAAATTAAAACAATATTGAATTTCTTCTTTATTTAAAAGAGTGGAGTTTTTGTTTATGTATACCATTTATAAAGGCGCTTTTGAAAGAAGGTTTTGTGATGACATGAAATAATTCACAAACACTTTCAATATAAAAAAATTGCCAGTTTAAGCCTTTAAAGAATCACATGTTAATTCCTGGTTATCGTGTTTAATTATGTTTCTTGGATAATATACGTAATGAAATGCAGTCGAGAGACGAAACATTTTTTCTAATGTTACAGGAAAAGACAATATGTACACTACAGCAGTGCTTCTCAAACTTTCAATACTCGCGACCCAATATTCACAATCATCATTTTCATCGCGCCCTCCTTCATACAATAACATTGTATTGAATTCAATAATACTATACTTTTATACTAAAGCTACAGTGTGACTTTAACCTTTTATGTGCTACCGACGTATATAAACGTCTTACTCAGCCAAAGCATTAATTATCTGGACGTATATAAACGTCTTACTCAGCCAAAGCATTAATTATCTGGACGTATATATACGTCTTTCCGAAGTACGATCTTTTCTGTGCACTGCTATCCATAAAATTATTCCAAAGGCTTTGGAATACGATAAAAGGACCTTGACGGTCTTAGCAAAGGATTTACTTATTTCAGAAGATTTTGCCTATTTATTCCTTTTCTCCTCCCCGCAAAAAACATCAAAATACCCGCGTCTACATGGAAAACCGTGGCATTGGGGACCAAACCGCGTAACTTTTAATCGGCTGTTAAGGAATTAATTTTATAAATCGTACAAATCATCAAAGTAAGTGTTAATACAAGCCCATGGGGTCACTGGTAATTATCAAACTTGTTCTTAACTTAGTATTGTTAAATTAATAATAAAATACATTGTACAGTACAGATACTTTTATAAGTGTATTATATCAGTGTCAATGTGTATTTTATATTTTATTGTGTCAGAAAGTATTTTGGTTGTGCTTACTTTCGGTAAATTAGCAACGTTTTGAATAATCTTTAGTTTTCAACTTTTCAATATGTTCGCGCCCCCCCCTCCTTGTAGAGTTATCACGCCCCTCAAGGGGGGCGCGCCCCACAGTTTGAGAAACGCTGCACTACAGAAATTAATTTACTATATCATTACAGTTAATATAGGTAAAAATGTAATCTGATCCTTAAGTTTTTCATCCAATCCCGAACTACTGAAATATGTGAATTTTCGTACACGTGATAGAAATGATTAAAATACAAATAATCAACAACACAATTAAATACAATTAAAATACAACGTAACCAGCATTAAAGTTTACTTTTGTTAGTATGTAATCAGTGTGTTTTTTTTTAGTCTTTTCTAGACTATATTTAGTTATTCTGCCGAAGCCCATCCGTGCCATCTCAACGCCCCCTGATTTTTTCTGATCTTTTATTGCCCCCCCCCCTGAAAGCTTCAAATGCCCACAAGGGGGCGTTATCTCCCATGTTAAAAACCTATGCCTTATATGGAATCATGAGACTTGTTAAATTGAGATAAAAAGGAGAATATGCAAAATGAATGAAGTAGAATATAAGCTTGTTGCATTAATAATTACTAATAGTATTTAAAATGTACTTATTTGGAAAATATAATTTTTAATTTCTAAAAATATATATGTAAACTGGATAGATTAGATTCACTTAGGTGAAGCGTGATATTTTTTGAAAGATTAGAATAAATAACATAACTTAATGTATCCGACTACTTGCGACAACATTTTTTTTAAAAAATGGATATATGGAGTTTTTTTGTGTGGTTTTTAGATTTATTTAGTACACTTTAAGAAAATAAAGGTAAAATTAAAAAGAGAAAAATAAATTATTACTACTAAAATGGGAAAAAATAGGTCAAAATTGGCAAAAAATTACATAAACGGGGCCCGCTCTGTAAAAATAGTAAATGAACAAATTCTCAATTTTTCAATTTTGGTGTATTACTTTGTTCTTCCCTTTTGAAGTGATCTTCACGATGAGAAATATTTTCATTTTTACACAAAAACTAGAGCACGTTATCTTAGTTGTTATATGAAATTTCTTAAAAAAACAGTGATTATATTCACATAAGAGATTGTAAATTTTGTAATAATAAAACAGTGATTGATAAATCTGAAGGTTAAATTACTTCTACTGTTATAGAGAACACACACAAAAAATTTCATCAAATTATTTTGAAAACTTTTTGAACAATCGCTGTTCCCGTTTGAGTTTTTCGAAAAAAGCACATTTCGAGTAAAACGCGTTTTAGAGTTTGACATCTTATGTAAAGTTACGGCGTTTGCTTTTACTAAAACACTTGTAGTTTTTGTTCTTGTGAATGGAAAATAAAAAACTTTATATTTTTATAAAGCTAATAAGATAACCTAAAAAATAAAAACATAAAAGAAATTTGTCAATTTTTAAGAAAAAAATTATGATTTTAGGGTAGTCGGATACCTTAATTCAAATTGAGAATATTGTCAAAATATAGTACATAAAAAACGATAGAACTAATTTAGTATTATTATTATACTAATTATGATATTACACCACATGAATAAAAAATACTTTATTCACTCCATGATACAAAAGGCCTTCATTTGGCTATAATGATAATAATTATTAGGAATTTTAAAAAACACTTATAAAAGGGTAATAAGTAATATATGAGTTTTGATAACGCGCTTCTTTCGAATATGCACTAATAAATATTGCATTCGAAAATGATATCGTTTTTCTGTCAATCATTCGAAACAGTATTTCTCCAAATGTCTTTGACAGAATATTAAAAGCTGAAATACTAAGCCAAAGTATTTTGAATACAACACACTTACACACAACTGATTCATTAAATCAAACCTCTTGTGTGATCTTTTTGAATCTTGTCTAAAATACATCATAAACCCCTGCGTAAAATAAATTATACATTCCAAAGCATCGTTAATAATTGCATGAAAATGAAAACTTTTAAGTTGTATAAGAGGATACGCGATCTGGCCATATGACTTCTATATTTTCTACACACACGTGTATGTGATTCCTCAACAGTAGTTCTAATATACAACAATTTCAAGTTCCTGTGCCTTTTCACAGTCATCTTATAAAAATTACTCTTCGTTGATATCACAGCTTTACATCGTTTTGAAATTTGATCTATATAAGTATTTTCACCGAAAATGTTGCACAGATTTCTCTATTATGAATAAGTAATGGCTTACAAGATAAAAAATTTTGAACTAATTATATTTTTACACACTTAACTCTTAAATCCTATTTATCCGGTATGAAAAATTCCATGATGTTTGTTTAGATGTGACCTTCCACTCTAATTTTTTTTTTACACTTATCACAAAAATATGGCTTTTCTTTTACCGTATGAATACGATAATGTGCTTTCAAATTGTCCTTTGACAAAATTGTTTTTCTCATACATCACACTTATATGGATTTTCGTGAGTATGAATAAGACCATGTCTTTTTTTAAAACACGTTTATGCCAAATTCTCTTTTACACACTTATCACATTTATATGACTTTTTTCCTGTATGAATACGATAATGGGCTTTTAGATTAACCTTCCGTCTAAATTCCTTTTCACACATACCACACTTATATGGTTTTATTCCTTCATGAGAAAGATTATGTTGTTCTAGATCATGTTTAAATCTAAATTCCTTTTCACACACATCACACTTATATGGTATTTCACCTCTATGAATACGGTGATGTGCCTTTAGAGTACATTCCTCACGAAATACTTTTTCACACAAATCACACTTAAATAGCTTTTCTTCCGTATGAATGTTGTAAAGTGATTCCAGAGTAAATTTCATTCTAAATTCCTTTTCACACACATCACACTTATATAGTTTTTCTCCTGTATGAATACGGTAATGTGTTTTTAGATTACTTTTCCGAGTAAAATCCTCTCCACACAAATCACATTTAAATGGCCTTTCTTTGCTTTGAACCAAACGATGTCTTATTAAATTAGATTTATTACTGAGTGTAGTTTTGCGCATATGACACACATATGGATTTTCTACATTATTAATCAAACTTTTCTTCAAGATTTTGGATTTTTGCTGGAATTTATTCTTACATGAATCATAAGTATTAGATTCTTTACGAATATCATTGCACGGAGAAGAATCCAAAGTTTCCCGGAATTGTTTTTCCCCTAAACAATATTCAAACGTGTTTTTATGATAAGAATTGCATCCAACTTGATTCCCTTTGATACTTACTGACCGTCTAAAGTTGGCACTTTCTTTTTGCGTTTCTTTTGAATCAACGTTGAAGTGCTTCTTAAATGACGAGTTAAGTAAAAAAGTGTTGGTTTGAAATGTTTCGCTTTGTAGTACGTTTTGGTTTATTGAAGAGATATTTGCATCGATTTGATGAAGAGGCTTCGGGTTTGCCGATTTCATTTCTCCATTGATGCAGCTGTCAACGGAATCTAATTTCTGTTCATTACTTTTAAAATTTTGAGCAGGTTTTAAGTCCCCTTCACTTATTCTAGTGAGTCGCTGAGAAAAAATTCTCCCTAAAAATGGGTGATTTTTATTTGTGACTGTTCGTTGATTTTCGTTGATTTGTGGATTCATATCATTAGTGCAATATTCCATGTGGCTGTATTCAGATGACAAAGTTAGTTGATTTGAATCGAATAATGGAATCATTTCATGCCTACCAAATTCCACTTGGTTGTATTCAGATGACACAGTTATTTGGCTTGTATCGAATTGTGGATTCAATTCTTTGTTACAATATTCAATTTGGCTGTATTCAGGCTTCACAGTCGGTTTATTTGTATTGAACAGTGAATAAATTTCATGGTTAGTGAGTTCCATTTTATTTTGTTCAGAGGTTCTAAATGGATAGTGGAAGTTTTGATTTTCTACCGGAGGGTAAAATTCTATTTTGTTGTGTAGAGATGACACATTTTGTGGATTTGTGTCTAAATGTTGATTCATTCCATAGCTAATGAATTCCGGAGAACTGTATTCAGATGGCACAGAGGGTTGATATCCGTTGAATTCTGGATTATTCTCACGAATTTGATAATGCGTTTGGCTATATTCAGCTGATATAGTTTCTTGATTAATATTACGTAACTGATTCATTGCCCAGTTAAAAAGCTGATTTGGGCTTGACGCCGAAAGAGGATTGGTATTAATTTGAGCATTCATTTCACTGATTTGTCTATGTCCAAAAGATGTAGATGGTTGATTGAAATTGACTTCAGCTTTTGGTTCGTATGCAGCATACTGATTTTGGAGGTATGATTCGAAGTCATCGAAAACTGGCTGCGATGTAGTTCTTTCAATAAAAGTTTGATAACGTAGTTCATTTGCGCTATAATCATTAGAATCAAAATCTAGGCTTTTAAATTCTAAAGACGTGTCAGTCCTCCAAAACGTGTTCTTTTCCTTATTTACAGAGATGTTTCCAATGTGACTTTTATTTGCAGTTTTACATATATGGAATAAGTTTTCCAACGTCCAAGACTCATTTTTGGTCAATTGTGTAGGCAACTTTTTATAAGATTTACATTCATGATCCAGATACTGTTCAAAGTCGGGAAACTCCAGGTTGCAACGATGGCATGTGTATCCCATTGAGAATTAGATATTTGGGCTTTCTGAAAGAAATTATGGAAAATTTCAATCTAATTGCAACTGCAAATTTAAATGACTGTGAAAACACTGAAAACAATTCCTCCAGGTTTGAAATTGCAGGACTGATAACGTTTATTCTTCTCTTTTAAATGGATAAAGATGAAAAAATATTTGATTGGATGATTGTATTGTATTGTAGATTGGAACTTCTCGGAAATTAATTGGTTGATTTTTCCAATTAATTTTTAAAATTGCTTGCAGACTTATTGCAATTGAATTTATTTTAATATACAGTGTTTTTTTAAAAAACATTTCAAGTTCGGTTACAGATAATTAAAGTATATGTCATTTAATGACACTTCAGCGAAAAAGAGTTTTGTAGAAAAAAAATCTCAGCTTTAATTTTGCGAAATTTTTATTTTCAATCTCCATCATGTTTGACTATTGGATGATTTGTAAGGTCTAATTTTCTCCCCAAAGTATGTGTGTCCTACGCGTGTCAACTCTGTTTATAAATATTGTCAGTTCTTTGGTACGGACTTATTTCTTTGCCTCAATGTGTAGGGAAATATTTTTCCTCAGTTACATAGAAGGTTCTCACAGTAAATTGGGCCTTGGGATACTAGGTAACTAGATGATATTATCATGTCACTACCCTTGCTATAGTGTGCCTGGATGTTGAGAAATTATTGTTTTTGGAATTAAAATTGATTTTTTTTTAATAATGATTAGTTTCATCAAACAATAAACAAAAAGATTAACTCATTCAACTGATTTAAAACAACGATTTCCGAAACAAAATGGTCTGAATGGTGTGTTCGAATCAAAAATGATTTAAATTCGAATACATCAAGAATTATTAAATTTGTTTCAATACATTTGCTCAAATTATTTAAATATTTTGTTATCATGTAAATGTTGTAAAATTTTAATAAATAAGTTGAAATTTTTCTGATTAAATCTGAGTCAAAATCTCACGAAATATTCCATCTGACGGCCTTTTTTTTTTCCTTTCTAAAACCACTTTAAACTATTCAAAATGTCTTGAATACTTGTTACAGTCCCTCTGCAATGCTCAATGAATTCTCCTTTATTTCGTAAGATGGAGAAAAAGCGAAATTCTAGTTCTGCCTTGAAGAATGTGAACCTAACCACTATTCTACTGCGGTGGTTTTAAGATACCGTATCGGATAGTGACTGGGTGCCCTCAGTAGTCAAGTGGTTAGAATCACGGACTCGAGGCTAATGTGTCATGAGTTGTTGCCTAATACCACTGAGGGACCACCGTTTAGAGCAGGCCGATGCACGTTAACCCTACTGTTATGTTCGTATGTACTACACGTATGTTGCGTTCTTGTCAATGTGACCCGATTCAAAAACTATCCTGTTTTGCCGTAAATGACGGGAGCGATATAAGAAATGGTTGTAGCAATAGCAATATAAGTTTAAAAATAGATCTAATAATATAAAGCATCTATAAAAATAACAACAACAACAAAAACAACTGGAATTTGATACTTACAACAATAACATAAAGCATATATAAAAATAACAGAAAAATACTCGAAATTAAAATTTATTTTTATTTACAACTAGGTGTACCTTGCCACGCGTTGCTGTAGCTCAATCTAGTTAAAAAGAAAGAAAAGAGAAAACACATACTTTTAGTACGTTGAAACATTTGCATTTGAGGTAGGATTTTTTATAATAAAAAAATTATAAATGTTGCTGTTTCTAATGCCACTTGTCCAACAGAGCCGGATCGAGGTCCACGAAATTCATTGTGGCATTGGGCTAAGATGTATACCTGTCGTTAGCTATAACTTTGAGCATCACACAGGTGACAATATAATTTGGCTTGGTTCCACCCCACTTTTGAGGGAGAACATCCGGAGGTGGTTACAGGCCTCCCACCTCTCTTCCCCTTCCACCAACCTCACGAGAGGACTTGCAACTCGATGACTATTTAGAGTACTCCCATGCCGCAAAAATACTATACATTTACAAACATCCATGCTTTTTCCAGGATTTGAACCCAGATCCTACAACACAGCATTGAGCATCACTAACTACTATATAAAATGGATGGAAAATATATATACACAAAACTTTCCTAAACTGATTTCCTATGAAACTTGTTAACTAAATACTTGAAGTTATTATGGCTTATTTTCCTCCTTACGTTATGAAATTAAAATTATTCAATTGTCTTCTTAGTGGAGACCTCAAGCTCGAGGATAATTTTAAATGGCTCTACTCTAGATCCCTCAAGAGCAAAGGGTTAGTTTTACAATGCTTATGGGTATCTTTGTTAAATCCAAGATGTGTTTACAAATGCACATTTCTCCAAACAATGTCCTTTGGAAACATAAATTGTACTTCTCTATGTTACATAGAAAATGTTTTCATTCTACAATATATCTGGCAAGCAAAGTTTCTGGTGGTTCTCCAAGTTGAGGCAGTTAGTTTAATTTTTCCAGTGGAACAAAACATTCCTTTTGTTTCTCCCTTAAATTTCAGAGTCTAGCAATAATGACACACTTCAGTATTTGCGCTGATGAGAACATACTGGCTCAACCAATAATCTTCTCCTGGGTTACACTGGAATGCAATGTGACTGTTATCTTGTGATTACTCACCACCAAGTCATGTTTGATGATGAAATGCCGTTTCTCAATGACATCTTTCAGCCATTCGTAACCTACTTTATTCCTTTTGTCGAGAACAGAGCAGACCAGATGTTGTAAAAAGCAAATGCTGTGCTCGCAAACATGCTTACTCAAGTCTGGCTGCATATTGTTCTGCTGCGTCTTCAGAGGACGTGTCTTCATCTGTTTTTATTATTTGCTATGCAATTACTCGTTGCACTACTTTTGTCTAGCGAATAAGATGACCTAAATTTTATTTCTTACAAAGCATTATTTTTATGTACTGAAGCCAATTGACTGCACTTAAAAAGAAAAAAAAATTGAAACAAAAACATAAAATTTCAAAACGCTGAAAGAAAGGAAAAATGAAGAATAAAAAGAAAGGGCAAAATAAAAAAATACTCTTGCTAATGAAATATTTAACTTCAAATGTACATGAATCAACACAGCTCAATTCCAATGCAATGAGAAACAGAATATTTCATTCCACTCCAACGAATCACTTAAGAGGTCAATTTTACTAAATAATTTGAATTTCAATGGAAATTAATTGGCAGAGCTCAATTCCTGCCAACTGCTTTGAGAAAGGAAGAGAAAAAACTAAATGAAAAACAATGGGAAAAAAAATTAACTATAATCATATACAATCAACTTTATAGTAAAAGACAGCTTAATACCAATGCAATGTAGAAAAAAATAATTAAGGTGACTGCCTATGTTAAAAATGTCATTAACACTGGGAAGTAACATCAATAACATGAGCAACATGTGACAACAAAATCAAATTTGTGCATTGTTTGCAATCATTTATTGAACATGCCTGCTTTCCTTCATCTCCAACGAAGTTAGGGGAGAAATATAAACCATACATGTGTGGGAGGCTGAAGATATTTTCAGTAGAATACACAGGGAAATTTCAAACATTAACTTGGATTTCTTAGCAAAAAATGTATGATAAAGTGTTGCTGATGATTGATAATTCTTGCGATTCACCGTTCAATTAGCCTTAGCAACTGTTATCAACAAATTTAAGGGCCTATCTTTATAACAGAGTGGATTTATATCTAGACACAGACTTCTTTTCACATGGACAATTATTTGTTGTGTGGGTACTTGAGTATTAGCATCACCGCGGCCAAATTGCCACTTGTGAGAGTCACGCAATTTTCCACCCAAATTTGACTGATTGGTTCTTTTTTATATAATGTTAGAATCTTTGTTGCTTCGATTTCAAGGTGCGATTTGCGTGGCACCAATTTTCTTACGTCGATGCTAAGATACAAATACCTTTGTGTGTTCTAGAGCAACAGTCACAAATTGTGATGGTACGTAAGAAATTTTGCATGATCCACAGAAAAATTTTGGGACATTTTTACTTTTATGATATACTCACACAAAATCAACACCATTGCTCGCACAATAGCAATGCAATTTATCAAAAAATAATTAAGGTGACTGCCTACATTCAAAATGTAATAGACACTGGAAGCTAATTGCCATAAAAATAAGAAGATTAAATTTAAAACATATAAAATTGCAAAACATTCAAAAAGGGGAAAAAAAATTTTAAAAAAATATATTTAACTTCAAATGCAAATCAATCAACATAGCTCAATTCTGATGCAAAGGGAAACGTAATATTTCACACACACACACATTCAAATTGAACAAATAACTCCAAAGAGGTCAATTTCCCTATGATTTTAAATGAAAATTAATTGACAGAACAGAATTCTCACCAATTGCACTGAGAAATAAGAAAAACAATTAAGAAACTAAATGAAGAATAAACTATGCTCACACAAAATTGACATTATCATAAAAGACACAGCTCAATAGCAATGTCATATATCAAAAAAATAATTGTAAAATCTAACCTTTGCCCTCATGGACTCCAGAGCAAAGCCATTTCCATCAAATTTGGGTATATTTTATTTTCTTAAGAAAGCTTTTTGATTCAAATTAATGTAGTAATTCTTTTTCAGTAAAAGATTGCCCCTCAATAATATGTTTTAGATTATTTTATGAACTTATTGATGCACTTTGAAAATATTTTGGTGCTTGCGTATTATCACAACCTATTGGTGATATATGAAATGAAGCACCTAGTTGTCGATTCAATATCTACGACACATAAAAATCAAGGGTGCCAACTTGGTGAGTTATTAATAGAGTTGGTGATTATTGCAATAATACGTAAGTACCTTTTCTTTTATTTGTTTTAATTCTTGTGTATG
Organism: Trichonephila inaurata madagascariensis; assembly: GCA_019973955.1. NCBI lineage: Eukaryota > Metazoa > Arthropoda > Arachnida > Araneae > Nephilidae > Trichonephila > Trichonephila inaurata. The sequence goes on from BMAV01021479.1 coordinate 366,331, forward strand.
GTTACTTTAGTAAGAGCCTCATGACATACTTTATGGTGCACCGGTCTTTTAAAGCTGACTGAGCCACAGCAATATTTAGTTGGGTATAGCTAGTTATAACATAAAATTAAATTTTAAAAAGATATCAAAAATAAAGAAGGCTCAATATTTTGATTAAATCAATATAAATATTTTCATACAAACACAATATACATATTGTAAAATATTTATTTTGCTATTCGCATTTCAGACAGACATCAAACGAAATTTAAAAAAAATTGTCAAAAACAGAAAAAAAACATATTTAAGAAACATTCCACCGATTAATTTTGCCAAAGACATCGCAATGTGTAAAAAGATATTTGCAGTACATAATCGCCAAAAAGAATGTCCTTCATCACTTGTATATTTACATACTCGGATTCTACTTCTTCGCTTTCAGAAGCTTCTATTAGTTTAGCTACATCATCATGACTCAAATTATTTTGATTTGTCATTTTTTCCCTTCCATTCTCAGGCATAACTCCCTTACCGTATATCAGAAAGTGAAATACAGCAGGAAAAAAAAAACGTTGCAATAAAAGCAAGCAGTTTGGCTCCCTTTCAATTATATCAACTTTTTGACCTTGCACGTGATCTCTTATTATATGACAAAACACACACATCAATGAATAAAATTCTAAATACGCAGATAAATTAGAGAAAGTGTTCTTATTCTTTTTTTTAAAGTTTATTTCAAACAAATGTGAACAAATATGTGTAAAAATAAATTATATTTTCATTGGTCATACTGACCCAAACGATACCATAGGTGTAAATAGAAAAATATTCCTTCGAAAGGCCAACAAACAAAAATTCCTCTTGGTGTACATATTTATATTGTCTATCGATGATTTCAAGAAGTTTCATGAAAATATCCCTGTTCTATATTTTTTTATGTACGTAGAAAGTTTATTTCGGGTCATATAGACCCGAACAGTTAAATATGTAGAGGCTTAAACATCCTCTTGTTAGTGTGGTGTGGAAGTTACAATAAAGTCTGCCAGCTCAGGCGTCATCCTTGTTACTTGAAAATTGTTCAAAATTACGATTTCCGTCACCAAAAGCCCTGAAGTAGCTGAAAAGTGCGACGTTAATATTCACTCTCTCACTCACAGTTATGAGATCCGTCGCCAATAGTCGTCATGTTGTTTTTGTTTTGCGACAATAATATAACTTTCACTCACTGTGTAATAGTGATAAGTTTATAATGAAAACAGTAAGATAGACTTTAATCCCTTGCGTTGCATGTAATCACTAGAGGATACATGCTTTGTATAATTCAAAATCCAATTTCAACATCATGTGGATGCAAGGCTTGTTTAGGTGTACAATCAGTATAACTCGCACAGGAAACATTATTAAGTCATTTTTCCTTATTGCAATTGTATAAAACTGCAAAAAATAAGTAACACAATGTCTGCGTAACAAGAACAAAAAAAAAAAAAAAAAAAATAGGAAAATTAAAATTGCAAATTTTTGTGAAGTTGCTCAAAATGTTCTTTGGAACCAAAAGAGTCTCACATGAGTTACTTGTGTATTTTAATTTTTGTTCTGTTTCTTCATCTTCATCACAAGTAGATAGCATCACTGTCCTATTCATCGGTTTCTGGCAATCATTCTAATTCAGAATTATTTTCATTAAAATTCAACGATGGTGCCTTATAGAGTAGGAAAAGTAAAAATAAACAATAAAAATAGCTATTCAAACATATTTTAGAAAGTAATATGAAACACAAACAAACGTGAGTCTTAGAGAGGTCAAAAAGAAAAATGAAATGTGTGCTTGGTAAGGTCAAAGTCAGTTACATTTTCCCCTGTGAATGACTTAGGGGTTTTGATAGCTCTTTTGTACGACTCAATATGGTTTATAAATGTAAATTAGCAACATGAAAAAAATGGGAATCTCTACTACCTGTATTGCAGGAAGTTGAAATTGATCCAGCAAAAGAAAGAAAATCATGAAATAATGGATATTAATCCTGTTAATGAAATAACAATTTCGAAAAGCGGTGAAAGTGAAAGGTATTCGAGTTGAAAGGAAAATTTTCAAATGGTACCTAAAAACTTCCATCAAAAAAAAAATGAAGACAAAAAAGTGTACTACAAGCCACACACACACACTGACCCTGTTAAAAAGATCTTTGTCTCGTCCCTTTTAATTCCCTCTTTACTAATAATCAAACCTTAATATTTCAATTCATCACAACCAAATTTAATTTTTCTTTATTTAAAGTTATATATAACCCTGCATCTTGAAATAATCGAAAAACTTTCCTTAGATGTTCAACATTGTGAGTGAACGATGGAGACGATATATTATTACATCGTTAATATAAAACTTCCCTATCACCGGTTTCAGAATAAGATCAATGGCCTTCTGAAAATTGGGAGCCGCTCCTGACAACCCAAATGGTATACGCCGAAATGCGTAGGTACCATTCATCGTAACAAACGCGGTCTTAACTATATCACTAGGGTTTACTGCAAGTTGAAAGTACCCTGATTTTTGAGATCAAGAGATGACATAATTGTCGTATGGAGAATGTTTGTTATTAGATCATCTATTAACGGTAAGGGATAACGGGGATACTTTTTAATAGAATTAAGTTTCCGATAGTCGACAGCAAATCTATATGCTTCCGGATTATCCGGCAGTAACTCATAATTTTTTCTACATAACAGAACTGGTGACGAGTACGGGGATTGAATCGGAATTATCTTTCCCTCTTTCAACCTTTTCTCTACATGATAATCGAGTATCGTTTGCTTACCCCTGTCATAAAAATGCGGCGGAGAAACAACTGGTGGCTTATCCCCCGTATATACAAAACGTATATACAAACGTATGATACAAAACATACGTGAGCCCCGGTTTATCTGAATATAATCCTTTAAAACTGTTAAATAAATCCCGAAACTCTTGTTTCTGTCTTCCAACCCTGCCTTAGAAAGAGGCCCCCCCCCCCATTTCCACATTTCCTTCCTCAATCGTTTTAACCACTTTATCAATTTGCGAATCGGAAATCGCCAATGATTTTCAATCAAAGTCTAAAATAATCTTTGGTCCACTTATGAAATCCACCCCGAGAATACATGGGTATTCTAAATCTGCCAACACGTGAAACATCCAAGGCTTCTCAAACTCCCTAATTCGAACATTTAATTCCACAATTCCTACATTTTGACATTCAGCTCCCTGTGCCGTGATCACCTGAGCAAGTGATTTTCTTACTTGCTTATAAAAAAATATTTTTTCGGTATATCTCCTCCGATATAAATGACTTCCTCACGCCTGTGTCCCATAATGCTTTCCTAAAAGTATCATTTAACAAAATAGGAACATATGGGAGTTCCACTGGAGACATGCATATCGCAAAAAGTTTAATCGGTACCTCATTTGCCGACTGTTTCTGATCATTTTGATCGTCTCTAACCTTTAAAACATTTAATCGACCCCGTTGCCTCCTATCACCTCGACTAAAATTTTCACTCGAACCTCTATTTCTGCGGTCCCTTTGACGAAAATCGTCATTTTGACCCCCATTTCTAAATTGGTTTTCTCTATCGTTAAATGTTCGATCATCCCTCTGAAACCTATTCCTGCTGTTGAACTACTGCTTTCCTTGACGACCATTCTCATAATTACCACTATAACCATTTCTGTCGTTACTCAGTCTACGCAAAACTTCCAAATTCCTCCAATTTCTCCGTCTATCATGAGCATTAGACATACTACGACAATTCCAACCTCGTCTTTCAACATTATCACTATTTCTCGAACCCCGTATTGTTTTGCACGCGAATATCTTTCCTCAAACTTAGACAATACTTCCAATAGTTGAACCGTGTTTTGCATATTTCGAACCTCCACATAATCTTGGACTTGTGGTTCGAGTCTAACGAAAATATGCACTACTAAACTTCCTCGGACATCCCCAGTCCAAGTTGTTTGTGCAACTTCAACAGATCATAAATTTAAATATGTTGGCTCCTGATCCCTTCTTTGTTGAGACGAATTAAACCGAATTTCCAAATCCTTCTTATTACGGATAACAGGGAATGCTTTTGACAAAGCCATCTTTAACTGCGTTAAGTCCGTGGCTGTATTCTGCACTAACGTTGACCCGAATATCTGATACCAATCTTGGGCCCTAGAAGATGACCTTTCAAATAAGCAAATGATAAATCACAGGGTATCTCAAATAATCGTATTTGATTGTCAATACCCTCTAAAAATTCGGTAACGTTTTCGAAACCAGAAAAATACACTTCTGGGCAAACACTAAGCCCATTCGTGCCTCTTACCTCGGGGTTATATAAATTAAATTTCGTTGGGCGCCATTGTTAGATTATTGTTCTGCCATCCTAGATTATCAGCGTGAGCTAGAGGTGTAGGAATAAATGAAGAACTAGAAGCTGCCATAATCTTAATATTACTCTATTAAGATCTTTACTTAAATCAATAACAGATTAGATAATAATATAATATGTGAGAGAATCTACGGTGGCTAAACACACAATATATAATACCGAAATAACGTAACCCGGACCACTATCAATAACTAACTTGCCTAAGCTGAATTTCAATATGAACACAGATCCGAATCTTTAAATGGTTACTCCTATTTTAATGTCCACCAAAACAACGATCTATCTTATTCTAGCTGAAGAAGCGGTTCACTGGCATGCAATGGAATGCACCTTGACAAAGGGCTCTATGTCACGGGTAATCTCTCTTGACTGTCACTTAACTTCTCGAAAATCTCTTCACACTTGAAACATGTACTAACATAACATTCCCCAAATGCCACACCGTTTACTCTAAACTTCTGTTATTTAAAAGCTTTCTAATTCGCATTTTCTGTTTTACTTCTCAGGTTGGTTGGAAAAGAACTGCCACATTCATTCTGGTCCCAAAGAACCCAAAAGGACATTCTAATGAAAAAAAACGTGAGCCCGTCACATTGTATTTATCACATATAAGTTACTAGTATAATTCATACATTGCATGAAAGAGTAACTGAAACAGTTTTATCTACAGGTTTACAAAAGTTCAATGTGAGCCCCATTAGTCGCACCGCACAAGTCAAATCGATAGGCGGTTCATCCTAAACTTTTTTCAGTGTGTCTAAGCAAACTCTTGTAACATCTGCTTCTGTCCTATGTCTTAAGTCTGAAAGGTGAGCAGATAGAGGAGGAATATACACACAATCCTTTATGAAGCCCCCCCCCCAGATAAAAGTCCCATGGCGTCAGATCGAGTGAATGTGCAAGCTATGCGATACGAGCTTTATCGGGAGGCTCTTTGAGACCAATCCATTGGTTGGGTACAGTGATATTTAACCATTTGCGTACTGAGAGATGTCAGTGAGGCGGTGCACCACCTTGCTTCCATATGAAGTTATTTGGTTCCCTTTTTTCCAGTTGAGGAAATAGACATAGTTGTAGAGCATCAAGACAGGCAGAACCAGTTACAGCCCTGGTCGTCCCGTACTTTTCCATTTACAAAGAAAGCCAATTGTTTCAAACTGATGATACTACCAAAGAATTTTTTTATTTTTTGGAGGTTAATAACCAAACGTAATACAGAACGCTCGTTGCAACGTAATATCAGGTTCTGTCTTTGCAAACCGGAGAACACAAAACATTTTCTGCTTACTATTCGTCATTTTTCTACTAGCGCGTTGATCGGCAAGAAAGGGGAAACATTAGCATACGTTTCGAGCACACATACCAGCAAATAAAACTGCTTCAATTGCTCTTTCATTCGATGTATGAGTCATACTGATATGTTATATGTAATGAATACTATATAAAGCCGATATATATTCTTTTACAAACACCCGGGACTTGCCTACTTTTAAGGACTCTTCAATTCTTATTTGATAATTTCTAAAAAAAAAAAAGTAAAAACCAATCGAATTGAACTAAAATGTTTCAAATATCCATTACTTTAATTAAGGACACGAGTCAAAAACACATTTCAGTAACACTACAGGAATGTTATTTGCATCCAAACTCTCATAATTTACTGCATTTATTGTAGTTGTATTGTTTTTAGAAGATTTGTAAATAACATGTTGATTTTTTTTTTTTTTTGCTACGTCTTTTTGACGAGGCGCAGAGAAGTCTTGTGCACTTTTTTTTGGCTTTGTATCTTTACTGATGGAGTTCTTTAGCTAGAATTTGAAAAGTTTCCTTTTGAGTCAAGTGTTTCATGTCCATCGCTTTTCTGAAATTTACTCTTTCACTATCATGATTAACATTCATTATTTCATGAAGTTCATCCCTTACTTGGTAAGTTTTAACTTCATCCAATAGAGGTCGTAGATTCCCATTCATTTTTTTTTATATTCTATTCATTTGCATTTATAAATTATAAGAACTCAAACAAAGCTATTAAGCGTTCACGGGGTGAAATTGTAGCCTTTTCATGGAAAATATATTGAAACAAAAGTAGTCGCCCGGAAAGCTCAGTCCCCCAAAGTAACTTTAGATTGTTGTTCGTTTTTTTTTTTTTTTTTTAAAAAAAATTTTGCTGCTCATGTTACAATTACCATGAAGGCTATCATATAGGAGGATACTGACAAGGTCATTAGTAAAAGATCAACAGTTTTTCATAGAACTAAAGATTTCGTCAGCCTGGGGTGATTGTGTGCTTTCTCTTTAGGACAATACTTCTCAAACATTACATATTTAAGACCCAATTTTCAGTCATAATTTTTATCATCACGCTCTCCTCATACAACAACAATATTTTGAATGTAATAATGATGTACTTCGTCGCTAAAGCTATAATGCGACTTCAATATTATAAACAACACATATTATCAATATATGTGTTATATTTTGTATGTGACTAGCCCATGTCATTCTTTAGTAATTACTAAACTGGCTTTTAATTTATATATAGTATTGATAAATCAACTATTAAATACTTTTTGCCGTACTGATACATTTATATGTATGTTATATCAGTGTAAATATGTATTTTATATTTTATGATGTCAGAATGTATTTTGTATTACTTCCTTTCAATAAATTAAAAAAAAATTGGTAGTTATAGAGACTGCCGATAGAAGTGAAAACTTAGAGAAATTTTAGTGTTAAAATTTGAAATTTCATAATGTTTGACTTAAAATTATCGACATCAATCTGGTTTTCACATCTATTGACACTCCGAGCAACAATTATATGCATGTTTATATGGTTTTTTATTATTCAAATATATTACGGGTTGTACAAAATTATGACAAAGTATAAATACAATTCAATTGAAATAACAATTAATATACAATCATATTATTTATAAATAATATTTGTATTTTTTTAAATTTCAATGTACTTGATTTTTAACATTATTTTAACTGTTTGCGTCATTGTCATCATTAGACCTTTTGTACTTTCAATTATTTCATTTTGTTCTAAAAAAGATACAATAGGCTTATGGCAACTAAAGTAAAAAAGGAAAATGTTTGATTCAAATTTATCTAAGTATCGCGTAAAAACCACATCGCGATCGTCGTTTCATATACATATTGTAGTACTGTGTTTTCGATCACTGAACATATTTAAATAAAGGTTTTCATTTAGAAATTGAATTAGTGGTAGGTTTTTATGATCTGCAAAGTCAATATTGAAGTTTCTACTCAATATTGATATAATATAAATCATCAAATTTTCGAATAAAAATTGCTGTATCTATCTCATATATTTTCCAGGGAAATATAAACGTCAATCATTAATACATATTGCCCATTCTCGGAATCGCAACAAGGAACGCATATTTTGTCTATATCAGAAATATTATCACCAATGCTTCAAGTGAATTTAGTATGTATGTCCGTATGTGAATTAATGAAGTGTGACGTATCTTGAGTATTGTGATAAATAGCTACGACTGCTGCTGGAGCTTCGGGTCTCATAACTTACGCGACAAACTTGAAATTCTGAATATCAAGTGGTTCTACGTTTTTCATACAAATTTCTGACAAAAGCATAAAAAGCATGACACTTGAATTTTATACGATAGCATCATATTTTAGATCAGCTGCATGCGCATGCAAACTTTTGAAAATTGAATGAAAATATAGATAATCCTTTCTTGTTGGAGATAAATTCTAGAAAAGTTTTGGTGACCGTTTGTAGTGTATTGCTTTGTAACTTTTCAATTCTAACGTTAGATCCCCTCGAGGACTTGTTGATCTTTTATGATGATTATCTGTTTCTGAATCATTTAGAGGTGTTCCTGTTCTACCAATCCAAAATTTTCAGCGGCTACTAATATTTTCTTGAGGAACGAAAAAATAAACCTTGAATACTCGTTACTCTTGTTAAAGCTACGTATACTAATTATAAAATCGAATGACATAAAATTATAGATAATCATTTTGCAAAAAATACCAAAGCACATATTTTATTTTTGGTAATTTAAATTCATAAATAATGATTTCGAAACATTAAATTTTTAAATAAAATAAAATATTTAATGAAATTAAAGTCGGAGCCGTTTTTATTATTTAAACTAAAGATTTTAATGATATAAGATAATAAACTATAATTTTGCATTAATAACCATATATTTTAAACTTCTACACTTAATCTTGAATTATTATTAGATTTTATAAAATTTTTAATTTCAAAGTCCTTGATAAAAATATGATTGAAAACCTAGAAGTCTGTTTTACCACGGTAGTAAGAAAACGTCTAAGCCACTGTGAAATACAAATCCGGATTGTGTGATGCATTGCAGAGGTTAAATATTAGAAAATAAATAATACAACATTTTCAAACGCCAGAATAAATACGAAGATTTAAGATAATTTTAAATAATAAAAAATTTTAAAACCGGTAAAAATAAATACGAGTATTTAAAATAATTTTCTGTTATTTATTTTTATCTTAAAAATGTTAGTATATTTATTTAGCATTCACTATTGTACTGCACAATTATTCTTCAATTAAACGATTCAAACAATAATCAAGCAAAAAAACACTGTTTCAACAATGCACAGTATATACACACTGAACTTTTCACTAAATCCATTCAATTTCATTTATAAGGTATACACAGCACTATACGTTAGTGGTATAGATACAGATATACTGATATAAGCATGTCAGTGACGTGAACGCACGAGATTTCACTCATCCAAAAAGTTTCTAAGACGCACAGCATACTGCGCGTGTGCCAATGATGAGCATGTCGGAGACGCGAACCTTTAAGGTTTTCCCCTACCAAAAAGTGCCCAACGCGGCTAAAGAAGTTTTCACTTCAAAAAATGTATAAAAGTAATCTGCTAAAGTATGCATATTACAAAGTAATTACTCCTAACAAATAAAATGAAATAAGAAAATATTACTCAGGAATGA
>BMAV01021479.1:402414-455461 GCA_019973955.1 Trichonephila inaurata madagascariensis
ATTCTATGTAATTACCCGTAAACCTGACAAACCGATAAAAGCTGTAAATAAAGGTCTCCCGAGTTTCTCTAAAATCGAAGATATCACAAACGATTTAGTAGAAGTAGGCTTTGTAATTGAAAGCTGTACGCAGCTTATCTCGAAAAGAACAAAAAAACCCCTTCCATATTTTCTAATACTTCTCCCGAGAAACGCCAATAATAGCAAAATATTTGATTTAACAAAATTAGGTTACTTACAAGTGAAAGTTGATGGTTACCTCGTAAGAGGAATAACCCAATGCTTCAACTGTAATAACTTTTTTCATACTGCCGCGAACTGCCACATGCAACCCAGATGTTTAAAATGCGGTAAAGCGCACGCTACGAGAAACTGCCAAATCAAAGAAAGACAGGAAAACCCCTTTTGTATTAACTGCGAGGGCTACTGTCATTCGGCATGTTATACAAAATGTCCCAAATTCCCACAACCAAAGAAAGGTGCCCCCTTCGTTGATCCAATGAAAAAGAAAAATTTCGCCAGTAAATGTGGATTAAAGAAGGAATTTCTTTTGCTAACATTGTTAGTGGAGAAATCCCCAGTCAAACCCCTACTAATAATGAAAATAATAATGATAACAGAAAAGAAGATTCCCCCCGTGGATTCCTTAGCCAAGAAAATAATACCTCTGACTTAATACAAGTTCTGAAACTTTTTAATGTCATTTCACAAACCTAGTAAAGAAAAATCCTAAAATTCTCGATCTTCTCTCTAAATTTAAAAATGCAAATTCGGACGAAGAAAAAACCTGCCTACTAGCAGAAGCTCTCATGGATAAAGTTTAATCTCATATTATTTTAACCTTTAAATTCCTCCTAATTATTTTCTCTTTATAATAGTTGTCTTTAAAATAATAAACTAAAATTAGAATAATTCTTCGAAGTCAAAGCTAGTGCAGTTTAAAAGCTCACTTCCAACCTCCAATCAAAGCCCACCTCCACAGCACCACTCTCATTGGTTCTCTACTCCTGAAGTCACGCCCTCCTCTCCCAACCAAAGCTGCAACACCATGAACATCGAATAACCAGATAGAGGGTTGAAGACTGCTGACGCAGTCTAGGTACCTCTTCACAAAATCATCCGTCAATTTCCCCCCGTGAACGACTTAGTGGTTTTTATAGCTTTGTTGTTCGAGTCATTATAATTTATAAATGGAAACAAATAGAATATAAACAAAAATGAATGTGCATCTACGACTTCTATTGGATGAAGTTAAAACTAACCAAGTAAGGGATGAACTTGATGAAATAATGAATTTTAATCACATGATAGTGAAAGTAAATTTCAGAACAGCGATGAACATGAAACGTTTGAATCAAAAGCATCCTTTTCAATTTCTACCTAAAGAACTCCATTAGTAAAGATATAAAGCCAAGAAAAGTGCACAAAACTCTCTGCTCCCCGTAAAAAAAAATTCACAACATGTTACTTATAAATCTTCTAAAGACAATAAAACTACAATAAATGCAACAAATTATGAGATTTTGGATGCAAATAACCTTCCTGTAATGAAGAAGATCGCAAAATTAAAGCTCTTCTTCACCACATAATTTTTTCTACAAAATTTATTCTTGTGTGTGGATAAAGTGTCATTAAATGACATATACTTTAATTGCCTTTTACAGAGATTCAGATTTTTTTAAAAAACTGCATGATGAAACAGATGCGAGTATGATAAATTAGTACGCGTTTGTGACAATTATTTAGGAAAATCAACCAATTATTTTCTGAAACATTCCAATCCACAAAACAATTCAATCAATCAGTCAAATACCATATCGTGTAAAAGAGAAAATTAAAATAATCCAGTTTGATATTTTAAACCTTCTGGAACTGTTTCAGTTTATTCCAACGGTTAACTTCCCAATTTTACTTTAATAGGAATTCTGCATAATTTCGGACAAAAATACTAAATAACTTCTTCAATGGGATACAGATGTGGTCGTTCCAACCTGGAATTTACTGACTCTGAACAGTATCTTGACCATAAGTGCAAATCTTATAATGCAACGCAAATGACCCACAATGAAGCTCGGAATCTGGAAAACTTATTCCATAGGTTTAAAAATGGAACTGAAGCCACATTAGCAACAAACCCGTAAATGAAGAAATGAACGCATTTTTGATAACTGACATGGCTTTAGAAGTAGGAAGCCTAGATTTTGAATCTAATGATAACATTACAAATCAATTACGTTATGAAACGTTGAATGAAAAAGCAACGTCACTGACTAGTTTCGATGACTTAAAAACATACCTCCAATCTCAATTTCCTGCAAACGAAGCAAATCCTGAAGTCAATTTCAGTCAACCATCTTTATCTTCAGGACAGAAACAAATGAATAAAATTAACGCAGAAATCAATACCAATCCCCTTTTGGTGTCACGTGAATTAATCCCGAAACAATATTTTAAATGTGCAACGAATCAATACTCTAGTACGAATCAAGATTCTCTAGCTGTTGAATATGGAAAAATGCAACACAATATGGGGCAGATGAATCCGGAATCTAACAGATATCAACCATACGGGCCATTTGAATTCAGTCCTTTAGAATTATTTGGTTATGAATCGAATCAATATATGGATAAAAATCAGCAAAAAGTGTCACTTTACAACAAAGAAATAGAAATTTATTCTCATTTAGAAAATCAAAAAAAAACCACCACTCATTTAAAACACCTGAATACAGCCAAATTGAACTTGGTAGGCATGAAAACAATCCACTATTTGATACAAATCAAAGAACTGTGTTATCTGATTCTAGCCAAATAGATTATTATAGCATAGAAAGTATCCCACAAATCGATACAAATCAACGAATGGTGATATCTGAAGACGGCAAGATGAAACCTAGCGGACTTCAACACAATCCTCATTTCGGTACAAATCAACTGAATGTGTCCTCAGAATACATCCAAATTGAAAATTGTGACAAAGAATTGAATCCACAATTCGATAGAAATAAACTAACTGTGTCATCTGAATTCAATCAAGAGGAATTTTGTAGGCATGAAATGATACCATTATTCGTTCCAAATTAACAATTATGTGATATGAATCCACAAGTTAATGAAAATCAACAAAATCAAAATCACACATTTAAGAGGAGGACTTCTCTTCAATTTCCTAGATTACATGAACCGGGCTTAAAACATCGTGAAAACATTAAAAATAATGAAGAATATTTAGATTTTGTGGAAAACTTCATCAATGGAGGAATGATATGTGCAAACACGAATCCTCTTCACCAAAGGGATGCAGATATATTTCCAATAAACCAAAACGAAATACAAGCCGAAGCAACTCGCAACAAAAATTTTGTACTTAACTCGTCATTTATGAAGAACTCCAAAGTGGATTCAAAGGGAACACCAAAAGAACATGAATACTCCAGTCGGACGGTATATAGCAAGACTAAACAAAATAGATGCAATTCTTATCAAAAAATGACGTTTCGATATTGCTTGGGTGAAGAAAATTCCTTGAGACTTTTTAAATCCCTTATGGCACAGTGGTATTGATAATAAACTTAAAGCTTATGACTCTTGTAAGAATAAACTCTTGAGGCAATGCTTGTTTAATAATGCCGAAAATAAATATGTGTAAAACTAAATTTAGTAATAAATCTATTTTAACAAAACATCGTTGCCTTCATACTAGAGAAAGGCCATTTAAGTGTGATTTCTGTGAAAAGGCATTTAACAAGACATTTAATCTAAAAAGACATTATCTTATTCATACAGGAGAAAAACCATATGCGTGTGATGCCTGTGAAAAAAAATTTGGGGCGAAAAGTAATTTAACAGCCCATTGTCGTCGCACTCATACTGGAGAAAGGCCATACAAATGTGTGTGTGTGATAAATGTAAAAAATTATTTAGACGCAAAGGTCATCTAGCTAAACATAATGTTATTCATACAGTAGAAAAGCCATATAAGATGTGATGTCTGTGAAAAAAAAAATTGGGGACAAAAAGTAATTTAACAGCCCATTATCGCACTCATACTGGAGAAAGGCCATACAAATGTGATAAGTGTAAAAGGGAATTTAGTTTCAAAAGATTTCTAAAAAGACATCATCTTGTTCAGGCTAGTGAAAAATGACCAGCATTATGTGTTTTGTAAAAGAATTTATTCAGAAAGGTAATCTAAGAGCACATTATCACATTTACACTTGATTAAAACCTTTTGATTGTGATAAGTGTAAAAAGGAATTCTAACGGAAAAGTAATCTAAAGGCACATAATTGTATTCATACACGAAAAAAGAAATTTAAGTGAAAGGTAATGTAAAAAAAGCACTATGGTACATTTAATATCGGGTAAAAGTGATATTAGCGCTGTGTAAAAGTATATTGATTCCAGAATCTTATCTCGTAAGCCATCACTTAATCCCTTACAGAAATTTCTTGGTGTATAAAATGTTCTATAAAAATATTTATATAGATCCAATTTCAAAAGAATTTGTGTAATTATGATATCAAATAAAAGTAATTTATATAAAGTAGCTGTGAAAAGGCACTGAAATTTGAAACTGACTTCGATTAGTAGTATTATAGTGAAATTGATGATCCGTTTTGTACATGGAGTATGGAAAAGTATTGGCCAAAATGTATCTAATACATTTAGGTGATATAAAAGAATGGAGTAGTCTCATTTCCGTGAAATCACTTAGTGGGGCTTTTGAGTGTATAATTTATATTGTGCTACGAGTTTTGATTTGCTACAGACAAGATTTCATAGATTCCCTTTATTGGCTAGATTTAATGAATCAATTGTGCCTCGTTGTTTGAAAATATTTTGTGATAGTTTTTGAACTTTCAATACTCTGACACAGACATATGAAGCACTATTTTTTTCGATTGATTGACAGAATAACGATACAATTTTGAAACTTAACTTTTATTATGCATACTGGGAAAATAATAATCAAAATTCAGTTTTTTTTTATTTTTTGGACTATTTTATTGAGTTTTTTAAAAATTTAAAATTTACTATTATTATAGGCCAATAAAGTCATATTATTACTTGGAGTGAATAAAGTATATATTTTTTTCATGCAGTGTAATTTCAATTTTTTTAAATGAAATTAAGTGGGTTTAGAGAGTATCTAGTGTTTTTTCAGTATTATTCAGATCGTTAATATTCTTAAGATTAATTCTGTTGCGTCAACCGTGCTCAGACTGTGAATCGCGCTTTCTTGGCTTGGGGCTGATACGTGATGGATGCGAGCGTATCGAAACGAAACAATTGCTTAAAAAAAGTTATTAACTTACTGAATGTGGAATCCAAACATAATATATTCTGACATAAATGAAAATAAAATATATATATATTTACATTGATATAGTAATCTTATAAAAGTGTTAGCGCTTCGCAATGTATTTCAAAATCACATTATCAATACTAAACCATATTTTCTCTTCCAAGAAGCCACTACAGAAAAGTTGGTTTTACAAGGGTAGGATGCTGGAAATGGTAACAGCATGCGAAATAATTTTGTTTTCATTTCACACACAAAAAAATCATCATCCATACATTCTCCAAATTACAAGAGAGATTTAATGCTAAAACACCTTTTGGCTTCGCATCTGACGTGAAATCTATGAAGATTTCTCCTTTGACAGTAGAAATCCCCTCTAGAGTACTGTATAAAAGGGATTCGTAACTTGCTATTAAGTTGTCATCAGTTAAAAAATACTTTTAAAAATGCTTTGCCAGCATGGCTCTATCATTTTCAATGGTTTGAAATCAACATTCAAATGTCTTCATCATTTTAAGATGCCTGACAAATGCAAAAACGTCAATTTTGATGAAGATGGCAAAAGTTTTCTTTTTTTTTTCTTCGAATTTTATACAGTTGAATGTTCTACTTTCGAAAATTACCTTACTTTTGTTTGTACTTCAGTTATTTACCAAGTTATAGCAGGTCTTATGTCAAGAGAGAGCAGCAAAAACGAACCGGATGTTACATATGAAAACCGGAAATGTTTACATTTTAATACATTTTTACTTTTTTGGTGTTTTCATAATTTTATTTTTAAAAAATAACTTAGGTAAGTTAATGAAGTGGGGGAGACACGGCAATTTTTTTAAAAAAATAGTTTTTTTTTTCTTTTTACTAAAATTTGGCAAATAAATTCGTATAATTTTGACGTTTTTTGAGTTTTTTCTGAACTTCCATCTCGATATTTTGTTGCATATATAACTGTTTTATATATTTGATATCAAACTACGGTCTTAAATACAACATTTTAATTAATTATGCCTAAAGCAAGACCTGCGAGGTCTAAGAAGCTCTGATTTAATGGAATTTGTCTCATTTTGTGCTAGCAGTAATGAGAATTGTTGATACAGCTAATCCCCATAATACTTAGTTGGTGACAAAAAGCTTAATCTATTCATAAAGGTTTCGAAATTTACTCAGAAAGCCTTTTTCTGTAACATTTTATTTAGTATTTTACTTAAAGTTGCAAATATTAAGCTTGAAACATTTCGCTTAGGTGCATTATTAAAGCCTTTTAATTCGTGATATACTGCTTTATTATCATTATATATAATTATATAAAAATGCAAATATTTCCCTTGCTTTATTGTACATGAATTTGTATATTTTAATATGGAACGCATTTTAACTTCTACGTAACAGTTTAAAAGTTAGAAAAAATTCTCGAGGAAACGAAAAGCTGCATAGAAAATAAAATTACTAACGATGACAAAAAGGCAAAGTGTATTTATATGGAAGGTTTAAAAGTTGTTCTTTATGTGCTTTTTATTATAATTTCTTATAACTTTTGTGAAAAGCAATATTTTTTAAAAGAAATTTTCCTGATAATTTACTGATAAAGTAACACTCATTAGCTGTAGAATTTCTAAAGCTGTAATATACTTAGTGGAAATATATAGCTGTTTTCTATGCAAAAAAATTGTTTTCCTAAAGTGCTTTTGATGTCTCTAATCTGTATTTTAAAAAAATACGTATTTAGCCGTTAAGAAAAGCATTTTTGACTCTATAAAATTGGTAACAAAATTTTAAAAAATATATATATAATAATGATATGTGCTTATAAAAGGGTTATTCCTTTGATATATAGAGGTTTTAGGTTGTTTCAGCTGTATAATTTCTTAGGATTTTGATTTTAAATCTTTAAATGTGTTTTTCTCCGAAACAGATTTTTCCATATATTTTCTCAAGGCAAACATGCTATCTCAAAAGGTTCTTGTGATAATTGCCTGAAATTTTGCATCGTTGTATATCATCACAATTTACATGTTATGTACTGAGAAAGAACAAAATATTTACATTTTTCTATGATTCTTTTTCTTTGTGATAAATGCAAAATTTTTTCTGAATAAAATTCTTTTTTTTATTTTATGTATAAAAATTTATTTCAGCGTTTGCCGTGATGTGCCAAAAATGCCTAATTTTAACTTAAAATTGTCCATTTTCTTACAAAAATAGTTATTTTTATAAGTTTTCTGTTATAGTTAACCAAAAAATGAGTTTAAAAATGAATTTTCAGCGATATTTCAAAAAAATGTTTCCGCAACTCGTCAGACACCTTAAGTTTTAAGTCCTTTATCAATATTTTCAGATATTTCTAGGGGTGTTTGGGAGGGGGGGGGTTTTAGGATTGCTTTAAATGTCTGCTCCATCATTCTAGTTTTCTAGAAAAAGCAATAACTTTATCACTTATCCTAAACATGCATAATTGATTCATGGATTTGATGATTAACGATATTTAATTTCTCGAATATGTATGTTTTCGGAAAAGTATAAAATTCGGCATTCTATAGAATACCTAGACATTGTATATAATGCCTAAAACTAGCCGGCAAAGTATGAAAGGATTCCTATTTCACATATTGCCTAAGCGTCATTCGGAGTTTGTCAGTTGGACTTTGTGATTCGCTTGGGAGCGCCAAAATATTTACTTTAATTAATATTTAATATTTCTTTAAAAAATAGTTTTTCCTGTACTTCTTGAAAATGGAGGAGCAATATGTAGTTTTGGAGAAGTCATATTCTATAGACAAGAAACAAATATTGGAAGATCTGCCCAAAATTCGAGTTAATGCTGCAAAATGAAAGTTTTTTCTTAACTGAAATTACTTTTTAGAAGTTATTAACTAAAAGATAAACAAGTATAATACAAAATGCCAACATGAAAATTTAGAAAGAACCCAGGGACTATTGGTTGCTGAATAGCTATGATATGATGTTTGTAGAAAATATAACAGTAAGCTCATCTAACCTGTTAAAGAAGTCGTCAGTACTATACGGCAGTGGTCCCCAACCATCCGCCGATCAAATGGTATCGGGTCACTCAAGGAGCAAAAAACTATTTTCATTTTATTAACTGGAATGTATTTCTCTTGTGTTTGTGCAATTTTCCTTGGAAATCACTTAACATTTCATTTAAAATTTTATATTTATTTTTTGGTTTAACTGAATTTTATTCTGAAGGCATGTTTAATACCACACACACAATTAGTTTAAAATTATTAAAACAAAACAATTTAAAATATAAACAATCAACATGCTACCTTCAGCGGGTAGTGATAAAATTATTAAACCTTGATCTACCCTCGGGGACAAAAAGGTTAAAATCACTGGTATACAATATTGCCTCTTGGGTTTTGAGTTATTTTTTGTTCTTTGTGAAGGTCATTTGGCTATTGTACATGGAGGACGTGTTAGAATTCTGAAAGAGCTTTCAACCAAATTCAAAAATGTTACACGTTATACTATTAAATTGTACATCCACTTTTGTGAACCTTAGCACAAATTAAAGAAAAATTATTCTAAAAAAAGCATTTGCTGTAAAATTTATAATTTTTCCTAATGCCAATATATTGGTACTTGCAATGAGCACAGGAAAGGTTTCTAACGACTTGGAATTTCTGAAGGAATTTTAAAACAAGTATATGATAAATCACAATTTACTTTGTGCCCTCTAAGAACTTGCTTTGAATTTAAATTATTCCTGACCACGAAATTCCTCTCTGGTCAGTTGCAATTGGGCCAAGGATTCATCATATGTATGTGTAAAACAAAGAACAAAAATAATAATTGCTTTTGCGAGAAAATTGTAATAAAACACAATTAAAAATGTCAATCAAGCCTATTGTTGGAACTTCAACTTCCGCTTCTCCCGAAAACCGCGAACTGAATTATTAGCCGTGATTGCGACAGTATGTTTACCTTTGGAAACAAAGAATGTAAGAAACGAACGCATGGAGCAATCGCGACCGATACTTCCTGCTGTCATTTTAATTGTATTAATTCTTTAAGCTTTTCTCTATTTAATCTTAAATTGTAGTTTAAATGGCTATTAAATGTTGTTTATTATGAATACAGACTCATCAATGATTTCAAGTGTGCTTAATTTAGTTGGATTCAAGGAATAAAAATTGTTCGGACCCGATCGAATTCCAGACTATATATATATAGCTGCAAAGCAAAGGTAAGCTTTTACCTTAATTTTGTTAGACATAGGCTTTGTAGCTAGATTAAAAATATTTGCAATTAATACTAATCATGTTTCAACAAGTAGATTAATTTTAAATTCTTATTTTTGGTATGAAAATTTTGTTTCCCTGAATAAGAAAGACATAAATCCTTTTTGGTACAACTTTCATTTTCCTTTATGTATTTTGAATAATTCTTTTTTAACTGCACTCTCTTCATTATTTTTTCAGAATAACCTTTGCATTTTTTAGGAATGTATGTATCCGGTATAGTTATCAGTAACTCTGACTGGGATGCCGTTGGGCCTGGGTTCGGATCCCGGAGAAGGCTTGGATATTTGTAACTGTAAAATGCCTTCGCGGCATGGAGGTACTTTAAACAGTCGTCGAGTCGCAAGTCCTCTCGTGAGGTTAGTGGAAGGGAAAGAGATGTGGGAGACCCAGATTCCCCCCCTAGGGTGTTATCCTTCAACATTGGGGTGGAGCCGAGCAAAATCGTACAATCACTTACATGGTGTTCAAAGCGAAACTAACGACAGGCGTAAAAAATAATTAATTTTGTAGACCTTGATCTGATGTTACTGTCGATCAGGTGGCATAAATAACAACAATAGCAACGACAAAAAAAATTGTGACATTGATATAAAAGCTTTATCATGGAAATTTTTCACAGTTTGCCTAAATAACTTTGGTTATTCTATAGAATGCCTAGGCATTAAATACAGTTCCGAGGCAAAGTATATAGTAATTCTGATATTTCGTACTTGGCCTAAAAACATCTCGCATTATATTCAATGCCTAGGAATTCTATAGAACAACAGCGTTTCATACTTTACCGGTAACATATCAACAAATAGCTCAACTTTATGTAAATTAAATTACTTCGAAAGTTCTTAGCTTCTAGTTTGTAATATTCTTCTAGAAATATAGCAATTCCATCTCTTAAGAGAACTTGGTACCCCAAAAATGACCGACTTATCGTTTTTTTTTTCTATTTTTATGTGATCTTATTTTTGTGAATTATTATCTTTCAATTGATATATCTTTTGTGCAAGCCAAGTTAGAAGTTGAAGAAAACTTCATTTGAAAACAAACTAGGCAATTCGGCGACGCCCCCTTTTTACAGCTAAAAAAAGCGTTATGATAAAAAAAAAATCTATTTTATAAAGAGAAATAATAAGTATAAAAAAATGAATGTGTAATTTTTTAATCAGAATATTACCGAGGCAATACAAAAATGTAATTTTTCTTGTCAAATGTGTCCATGTAAAATTTTTGAATTAAGGCATTTTATATGAACAAATTCATAATTTCAGTAATTATTCCTGATATGTTTTTCATACAAGTGTAATACTTCAATGTTATGCGAAGAAAAAAACTAAACTTTCAGTCGTAACAAAAAAAAAAAAAAAATTAACATTTTTCTTGAATTTTCTTGTGCAATTAATGCCTTCTTAAAATTGATCATTTATAGAAATGTATGGGTTGAAAAAATACGAAAATGCAATTTTCAAAAAAATATATATAACTAACAATGTAAAGTTGTATTTTTAGTTTATTTAAGATTATTATATATATTTTTTTTTCAGAATTATAAACTTGAAAGTGGTTTTTCTCAATTTGTGTTTCTTAAACATCAGTGCAGTGTTTCTCAAACTGTGAGGCGCGGCCCCCTTGGGGGCGTGATAACTCTGGGGTGCGAGCCTGTTGAAAAGTCAAAAACAAAAGACTATTTAAAAAGTTATTAATTAACATAAGGTAAATTAAATACTTTCTAATATAATAAAATGCAAAATATGCTTTTAAACTGATGTAATACACTTATAAATGTATCAGTACCGTACAATGTATATTTTATAATTAATTTAACAATACTAAGTTAAGAACAAGTTTCATAATTATCAGTGACCCCATGGGCTCATATTAATACTTATCTTGATAATTCGTAAGGGTTTATAATTAATCCCTTAACTGCCGATTAAAAGTTATACGATTCGCTTCCCAATGCCCCTATTTTCCACTTAGACGTGCGTATTTCGATGTTCTTTTGGGGAGGAGGGGGAGGTGAAAAAAGGAATCGTCAATTAAGAAGGTCAATCGTCTGAATTAAGAAAATCCTTCGCGAACACTGTCATTGTCCTGTTATTGCATTCTTAAGCCTTCGGAATAATTTTATGGATAGCAGTGCATAGAAAGATCGTACTTCGTAAAGACGTATATATACGGGCAGGAAATTAATGTTTTTTTGACTGAGAGAGATGCTTATATACGTCGGTGGCATGTAAGAGGTTAAAGTCGTATTGTAGCTTTAGTGTCAAAGTGTAGTATTATTGAATTCAAATCATGTTATTGTATGGTGGGGGGCGCGAATATTGAAAGTTTGAGAAGCACTGCATTAGTGCATTCAAAATGCTACTCCTTCCACAACTATTTACCAATCACTTCCATTTTTTTGCTGTGTGTTGCATATAAAGCATGTCACAAAATTAGGGATCAATTTTTCTGTAAATTGAATAATTTTTTTTTTAAAAAAATTTTTAATGTAAGAGATATTGCCTTTTTTGTTGATTTTTAGCATGTATATCAATAATTTTTTTTTCTCAAAAACTAATTAAGTTATTTTTAAATAGATCCCTAAAGTTGTTTATAACATCCCTAAGAATATTACAAAAAAAATCCAGTTTAAAAAATTAATAAGCACAGAAGGAGTAACATTTTAAAACCTTGCAAATTTTCTTCAAAAAATTTTAATTTCTAAAATTGTGTGAATAACATGTGAAAAATTTCATCTCGTATTATTTTCTGCAATAGAAACACTATATAAAATGTTGAAATATAATTTTTAATTATATAAAGAAAAAAAGTAGCTCAAAGGGTATCAAGTCTTTTTAATTTATAAAAACGTTGCAAAAGTTTCGCACGTTATAAATATCTTTCCTCGCATTATAAAAGAAGAGACATCTAATGTAGTGCACCCATGTCTTTACAAAATCCAAAGCAGATTTTTCATTTTAAGAATCTTATTTTTATATAAATTTTAACGATCACAACTATCGTTAGTACAATTTTTATCCCAGAACTCACTTCTTTGGAAGTCAGACCGCTCTCTGGGTCATGCAATGTGTCCAAATGCCAAAGTCACAGTGGAGATTGATTTTCACATGTGCTTATATGTTTTGAAATCTTCCAGAAATTGCACGAGCACCATCCCTGCATATTCCGATATAATTTTTCCTCTCTGTTTGCCTCATTTATAAAAACATTTAAAATATCGTAAAATGTGCTTGTACATCTCCTCTGAGTTCAATTGATTTACAAAAAAAAGTAGTTCAGCTTCTGTTGACACATATCTTCACAAAATCAAACATACACAATAAAATTAGCATCTTCATTGTTATCTGTTGCCTCATCAAGCTGAATTACAAATAATTTTTCGTTCAGCTTTCCGTGTTTAAACTTATTTGAAAATTCTTTTGTATCATTTGATAGAGATATGGACTAACTCCTTAGCACAGAGCGTCTCTAAATGTGGGTGCTCCATTCTAGAGTGTATTGAAAAATCGAAAAAAAAAACATTAGATTTTTAAAAAAATATTAATTTACCAAAAGTTATCAAACAAAATACATTACGACAAAAAAAAAAATTTTTTTTTAATAAAAACACACATATACCTTTATTTAGTGCACTTATAAATGTAACATGTTGCAGAATACATTTTATAGCTCATTTAACAATACTAAATTTAGAACAACATTAATAATTATCAATGACCCCATGGGCTTGTTATATATAAAATTTTATACAAATAATTATACCTTAGTTTGATAATTCATGAGGTTTATAATTAATCCCTGTCGACTGGGTGGCGTAGTTGGTTTGTCGCTGGCCTTCTGCACCCAAGGTTGCGAGGTCGAACCCGGCACAAGTCGATGGATTTTCAAGATGCAGAAAATCGACAGCGGCCATGTCGTATGATTATGCGGCATGTAAACAATCCCTTGGAGTGCCCATTTAGCTTGGGTACCCTCGGTAAAATTAAACTCCTAAGTTCAATTTCGCATCGTCAGAGCTCTGGTGCATCCCTCTGGGGAGGAATATATCTGGATGTGCAATACGTTAATTTTACTTTCTGTTGTATTTATTAAATTGTATTGTGTTGTATTTATTCTGTTAAATTATAATATTCGCAAGTAACGCCGTTCTTCGCATTATAATGTCCATTCAATGGAAACATAGCGAAATGTTGGCGATAGAGCCAAGTTGTTATCCTTACGGCTACCCTGTTGGCAACATGGCGATCTATTGAACGGTGCAGAAGTTCATATGCCGTAACTCCACCTGGTGAGGATCTGCAAAAAAGAGAATAGCAAAAAACCTTCTTCACAAAAAAATACATAAACCTGTCAATTTTTATAGTGATCGCGGTTGAACGGAATCGAAGTGAAGCAAGGTAATATATGCAAGCGTTCATTTATATATATATATAGATTTATCACGGGGATGAATAATTTTGCAGGCAAGATAAATATTGAAATTTATACGTTATTTTTTTATATAAAAATACTTTTTATAGCAATGGTATTGAGACGGTATACACCAAAGACTCATTTCCAGGCGGGAACGAATTACGTTTCAACGGTCAAGTGGTTTCTTGTGCGAAAGTGTCCCAGGGTGGACCCCCCCGGCACTGATGTCCTAAGGGAAATCAACCTCTGACCTCCCTTGATCTAGCCGACAGTAAGATGCCGACACAGTTTCCACGCCAGCCGCTTATTTCAAAGTACACCGCGCGAAGGGGACTTGGACCAATAGAAGAATGGTTCCACCATATACTTCCAAACAGAAGTGACTACACATCACGTGTCACTTTCGTGGGCTGGACGTATTTCACCTAAAAAGAGACCCTGGAATCGCGAGAGAAGACAGAGAGCGACACCAACGCAGAGACGTGATCTAACTCCAACAGTCTCTCCAATTCCAATAGCTTTACCAGCATCTGTTCCACTAGCACTTTTGCAGTTCGTTTCAACGCCGCCTTCAGTAAGACCAAATATTGTTGCCTCAACAGCCTGTAACAAAACATTACCGTCCCGGCAATCCTGCCGCACCAGTATCTTAAAGAGAATGTTTCATATTGCTCTAATTTATATCGCAAAGACAAATTCTTTACTGAGATAATGTCATTCGTATTTTGCAGCAAAACATGAAGTTTATTTTTTTTCTACTTTTAAATTAGCTCATTCCTTTTTACTTTTCTAAATTTTCTTACCCAATGACGAAATCCGGAAACAAGATTTGTCTGTTTTTTTTTTAATTGTTCATCATAATTTTTAAGTACACTAAAAGAAGAACCACATCATTCAGAAAGCGTTTTAACCCTCTAAGCGGTCTGCACATAAAGTCTTGCCATTCTGGAGATGCTTCGAAAATGCACCGCAAGTATTTTTTTGCTTTCAGGTGGGGTTCTCAAAAGCAGTTGAGCCGTATTTTTAAGAATGCGGCTCGGCCGCTTTTGGGAATCTTGCTTGAAGGCAGAAAAAGCATCTCTGGAATGGCGGGATTTTACGTGCAGACCGCTTAAAGGGTTAAATCAACAAACCTGTCCCTTCCCCCAAGGCACTGCCTCTTTCTAAACAAACCACAGTTCGAAAGCCACGCGTGACACATTCGAAAGAAAAACACTCTAAATTCAAATTGCGGAACACACGTTTAAAAGTCCACCCACAACTGAGAGAATAAAATCGACAAAAATCTTTGAAAAAGGCTTTTTTTTTCTGTGGGGAGGAACTCATACTATTAAGTACAAATATTTTTAATCTAGCTACAAAGCCTAAAACAAAATTAAGGTAAAAAAAAAGCTTACCTTTTTTTGCAGTTAGTCTCGAAGTCGATAGGGTCCGAGCAATTTTTATTCCTTGAATCCAACTAAATTAAGCACACTCGCAATCTTTGATGAGTCTGTATCCATAATGAACAATATTTAATGGTCATTTAAATTACAATGGAAGAGAAAAAGGAGAAAAGCTTAGATAATTAATACAAAATTACAGCAGGAACTATCGTAAAGTTCGTTTCACATTCTACTGTTACAAAAGGTAAACATATACAGTCACAGTCGCAACTAGAAGTTCAGGTGGCGGTTTTCGGAAGGTGAAAGTTGAAGTTTCAACACATACAATATTCAAAGTTCGATTCCTCCTGCAGCCGAGAGGACTCTATAGAAGTCAAAATAAAAGAAACAAATAAGGTGAAAGTAGGAATGCGGCCTTGAAGAAACACTAATTCTGTGAAATGTCTTCAATTAATAGCATCTGAATAGTTTAGGGTTTCTAACACGGAACAGCCACATTGATTTCTGTTTCGGAATTTTGTAAGGCATTTTATGGAATTCAAACATTTTAGAGTGCTTTGGAAGTAAAAAAAAATTAGTATAAAATGTTCATCAAATTTGATTATTTGTAGATTAAATAATTCGTTGATTCGGGCAATATTTTCTTAGTGATTGAGCCATATAAGATTAATTTTTTTTTCCAACTCTAAACATACTTTACTCCCCAAAAGTTGTTATTCATTTCATCTATCCAGTATACTTATACAGATAAATAGGATTAACGCGAAAACGCTTAAGACGAAATATCGGTTAGCACAAAATAATACCACACTCCCAACTAACTACTATGCTGCGTTTTCACGCATTTTTGAAGTGAAACTTCTTAGGGCTCGAGAGTGAATGAGAAACTTGCCCAGTTTTGCGTAACAGTGAAAAAGCGAACGGAAGTAGTCTCCCCGCCCCCCCCTCCCATCCCCCGAATCGTCTCCATAATGACAGGATAGCGAGTTGGGAGGAAAAGGGGGAGCGGGGACACAACGTGACTTGCGTCATATCCATGTAAAAGTTGGATGATTGCTCACCTCCGATAGGTCAACTTGCCCACCTTCCTATTGGTTGCCCTTTCCCCCAGACGCGGGAACATCTATCAACGGTTGTATGAGATGCAGTGTCATCACGATGTAGACAAAATAGCTCTCGCAGTAAAAGCGTGCTTTTTTAAAATATTTTCTTAGATTGTGTGTTTGCTACATGGCGATGTTTTTGGCGGCCAATTTGCTTTTTGGACTTTTATTTGCGTTGAATTATTATATTAATTCTAGTCAGAATGCCTAAATCAAATGCACAAAGAGGAAAAATGTTTCGTGAAAGAAAGAAAAAAAAACTAGCAGTCGAAAAAATGACAAAAAAAAAGCAAAAATAAAAAAAAACCAGAAAAATATTGCAAATTTATTAAGTGCTACTGCCGAATCTCCATCAGAGTACACGAGAAAATATCGAGCACGAAAAAAAATTATTGCAAAATACCCTCTTAATGCTCAGTTTAAGGGATGGGAATGCTATTGAGACCCTTCTAATGACTCCATAGATCAATACGGACTTAGTGAACCACCCTGTGCCATTAACTACAGAGCCCTCAACAAGTCTAGTGCATGTTGGAACTGATGTATGTAAATCAGTGTTTCTCAAACTGTGGGGCGCGCCCCCCTAGGGGGCGTGATAACCCTACGAGGGGGGCGCGAGCATATTGAAAAGTCGAAAACATGAGATTATTTAAACCAATTATGAACTTACTAAAAGTAAACAAATACATTATGATATAATAAAACATGAAACACTTACTTAAACTATAATTCACTTATAGTTGTATCATACGGCGCAATATATTTTATAATTAATTTAACAATGCTATGTTAAGGATAAGTTTAATAATTACCAGTGACCCCATGGATTTGTCATATATAAAATCATATGCAATTATCTTCATTTATCTGGATATAATTTGTGCGGTTTTTATATTGAATCCCTTAAATGCCAATTAAAAATTACGTGATTCGTTCTATAATGCCACATAAATAAGCGTATGTGGTGTATTAAGTGGGGTAGAAAAGAATAAATAATCAAACCATCTGAAACAAGTAAATCCTTCGCAAGCACTGTAAAGGTCATTTTAATGCTTTCTAACGCCTTCAGAATAATTTTACGGATAGCAGTGCACAGAAAAGATAGTACTTCGGAAAGACGTATTTATACGTCTGGGGGCAATTAACACACTGGCTGAGCGAGACGCTTATATACGTTGGAGGGACTTCAGAGGTTAAAGTCGTATTGTTGGTTTAACGTCAAAGTATAGTATTATTGAATGTAATACATCATTTGTATGGGGGAGGGGCGATGCAAATTATGATTGAATATTGGGTCGCAAACGTTGAAAATTTGAGAGAAGCACTGATGTAAGTCAATAATAAATTCTATCTTATGTTACAAAGACTAAGATTCCCATAACAATGCTCACAAAGATTTTCAAAAGCGATTCATTGATAATCGTTCAATTGTGATACGGGCGTTCAATTTATGATAGATTATAATTAAGAGATGATTCGAGAACGCCTGTTGCTCATGTAATCCACAGCAAAAATGGGTACGCAATTATCATCTAGTTCTCTAATATCTCAAAGGTAATGTTTCTGTGCGAATCTTTTATGCAAAAGATTAAATATATTTAATTAGACATTTAGGATAAGAAATAAGTTTGTATCAAAGAACAGAAACAGAAAATATATTTAAACAGGGTTAATAAAAGTAAAATGTATGCCTTTGGTATAAAAAACAGACGTTTAAGTTGATCCAATATTGAAACCAAATGAACTTTGAAATACAGTAGCGCACACAGGAATTTTTCAACGGGGGGGGAGGGTGGGCATGGTAGAAAGTCCTCCATTCCTGTATAATGCTCCTTTTGATTTTATCGATTTTCGGGAAAAAAACTATAAAAAATTAATTATTGAATAAATGATTAGCATTAATTAATAAAATTAATCATTAATAACAAATATTTAATTAAATTTTACGTACTATATACTTAGAATTATAATCAATCGGGAAAAGAATCAAGGGCAATGGAGGGGGTCCAGAACCCTAGGCCACCCCCTTGTGTGTGCCACTGTTGAAATATCTTTCATTATTTTAGCGTATTGGCATTAGTAATTCTGCAGATTATTCCGTTTGTGATTGTGTCTGCAACAGTGATTTTCAATTTATAGTTCAAACACAACATACAGGGCAAATCGGGAACGTTTGCACAAGAGAAAAATTTTTTGTGTTATGTGTTGAATATAAAAATCCATGAATTTAAGATCTCGCACTCTCCTTGTTAGAGAAAGTGTCATTAAATGACATATGCTTTAATCTCATGTTACCGATTTATAAACATTTTGTAAAATCCGCAAGAAAAAAATGCAAGTGTGATAAATCTGTACGCGTTTGTGACAATCATTTCGGAACATCAACCAATTAATTTCTCAAACATTCAGATCCACACAAAACAATTCAATCATCTATTCAAATATATTTCTTCTTTATCCGTTTAAAAGAGAAGGATACATGTATTCACAGTTTGATATTCAAAACCAAGATTTCAATCGTTTAAATTCACAATTGCAGTTTGAGTGAAATTTTCCATAATTTTTGTATGGAATCCCAAATAACTTATTCTCAATGGGATACAAATGCAACCTGGAATTTGAATTCATCGAATGAAGAGTATCTTGACCATCAATGCAAATCTTATGATGCAACGCAAATTACCTACAGTGAAGCTTGGACGTTGGAAGATTTATTCAATAGATGCAAAAATGCAAATGAAAGCAACATTGGCAACATCTCCGAAAAGGAAGAAAAGAACAAGTTTTTGAGGACTGACACGTCTTTCCAAGTTTGAAGCCTACATTTAGATTCTAATGATTACAACACAAAGCAAATACGTTTTGAAACGTTAGATGAAGAGCTACATCGCTTCCAAGTTTCGAATCATACCTCCAATCTCAAATTCCTGCACACCAAAAAAATCCTGATGTCAATTTGCTTCAACCATCTACGTGTTCTGGACAGAAACCAATGAGTGAAATTAACGCCCAAATCAATACCAATCATTTTTCGGTGTGTGTTTCTTGAATTGAGCTCAAAACAATTTTTTTAACTGTGCAATGAATCAGTACCCTAATACAAATCAAGATTCACTATCGGCTGAATATGGACAAATGCAATATAATATGTGACAGATGAATACGGAATTAAACAGATATCAACCATTCGTTTCATCTGAATACAAGTCTTTGGAATTTGTTGGCTATAGAATGAATGAACATATAGACACAAATCAGCAAAAAACGTCATTTCTCTACAAAGAAATAGAAGTTTATCCTCTTGTAGAAAATCAAAAAATCATCCAAACAGTAAACACAAATAAATACAGCCAAATTGAACTCAGTGGACATGAAAGAAATCCACTATTTGATAAAAATAAAAGACCTGTGTTTTCTGAATACAGCCAAATGGAACATTATAACAAGGAAATGAATCCACAAATCGATACAAATAAACGAATAGTGTCATATGAAGGTGACCAAATGGAAATTAGCAGAATTGAAAACAATCCACTTTTCGGTAAAAACCAAATGAATGTGTCATATGAATACAGCCAAATGGAATATTGCCCTAAGAATTTGAAAGCACAATTCAATGAGAGAAAATCAAAGAACTGTCACAAATGCATAAGAAATTCGTTCATTTAAGAGGAGAATTTCTTCTCAGCAGCGTAATAGAGTAAATGAAGCAGACTTAAATCATCGTGAAAACTTTAAAAGTAATAAACAGAATTTAGATTCCATTGAAAATTTCATCAATGGAGGAACGAAATATGCGAACACGAAGCCTCTTCAGAAAATGAATGCTAATATCTATTCAACAAACCAAAACGAATTACAAGCCGGAACATTACACAACAAAACCTTGCATTTCGAGGATCAAGTCCACGTTGACACCAAAAACGTATTTGGGTTTGTTGGCCAAACCCTGACTTAGCAGGGAGACTCTAATATTCTCTGCTACACCACTGCAAATATTCAATGCATTTTGAATTGTTTAAACAATTTGAATATTTAGAAGCAAAATAGGTGCTATGTTTAATTATTCGATTTTCTTTAAATATTTCTTTGAATTAGAAATATATGGAGATTTTCAAAAAAAGATGAATTCCTTAAAATTAATTATCAGTATCATGCTGCAATGAAGTGTGAAGTAGAAAGAGTTCTCACATTCGAAAAATTATACCGTGTAGATTTGGCAAATAGTTTGAAAATGATTAATAAATCTATTCACACAGTTTAATTATATTTTTATTGAAATTTAGGTGAAAATATTTTTTTTTAAAAATTCACACTAATACAGTAATGATTAATAATTCCTTAAAGAATGCTGTACTTTTTTTTATTCTCTATATATTTCAATGTTTTAGTTTTACTAGATGAATAAACAACTATTATCACTTTGCGTTAAGTTTACTTTACTGTGTTTCAAATACTTTCATTATGAACAAGAGAGTCACTGTTGTACAATAAGTAACCGTTATATTAAAGCCACACGGTAACTTTTTCAAATTTTTTTGGAGAAAGTAACAGTACAAATAATGTATGTTTTATTCTCAGATTACATTATTAAATGGATTTCAAATGTAAAAAAGTCAGTTAGACCAGCCATTGTTTTAAAATTTAAAAAATTTAGAATTTTGGAAGTTTTTTCAAATTTTTATATAAAATGTTTACTTTTAAAAAATTGTTAGTCCTTTTAAGTTATTTATGCTTCTTAGATTATTGCAAACAAAAGTTAGTATGGATTTGAAAATCTATTCTCTTTTTGGTTTTTAATATTTTTCTAAAAAAAACCTAGAAAAAACAGGAAAGTTTTTCAAATATCAACTTCAGCATTTTTTAAAGGATAATTAAGAATCTCAGCCCTAAATTCATACTAATTTCTATATAACATACGTTTGAGAGTAGATACAAAATTTTTAAGGCTCTTTGATGAACAGAAAAAAAGACTCAAGAATAAAAATATATTTATACCTTCAAAATTGAAAGTTTAATAAAAGCAATTTTAAGAGGACTTGTTACCCTAAAAATGACCGACATCCTTTTTTTTTATTATTTAATCTTATTTTTTGCATTATTATATTTCGATTGATATATTATTTGTACAAGTTGTAAAATTAGGAGTTGAATAAAACTTAATTTGAAAACAAGCTAGGCAATTCAGCCACGTCCTCTTTTTAGAAAAAAAAGCGTTATGGTAAAAAAAAATCTATCTTATGAAGAGAAATAAAAACTGTAAAAAAGAATGTGTAATATATAAAGCAGAATATTTTCGAGGCAATACAATAATTTAATGTTTCTACTTTGGGAAATGTGTGCAAGTGAAATTTTTCACTTAAGGCATTTTATATTAATAATTTCATAATGTTAGTTCTTATTCCTGATGTTTTTCATACAAATGTAATACTTCAATATCATGCGAAGAAAAAAACTTAGCTTTCAGTCGAATTCAACTGTTCATGACTTCTTGAAAGGCCTAGGTTTAACTTCACAGCTCGAGATATGGGTTTCTCATGTTTTGACCGAAAGACATTTGTGTCCTCGCGTTCACGTCTGCGACTTGCTTCTTTGACGTCAAGAAAAGCATCTATTTTTGAAGCGCATTGTTACTACGGAACAGAAATGGGTTGTCTTGAAACCACTTGAAAGTCCTAGGTTTTACTTCGAAGCTCAAATAATGGCTTCCTCATTGTATCATTCCGTTAAAGTGTGTGATTTGATTATTTAACGTCAAGAAAATTATCCGTTTTTGAAACACATCGTCAATAGGGAAGAGAATCGTGTTGTCTATAGCGATGTGAAATGCAAAACCTCATGGAGTTAAAAACAGATGAACCAGCTCAAGGTATTTCAGAAGCCAATATTTATTAAAAAAAGAGGGGACGCTATCTGTTAGGCAATATTTCAAATTATTCAGTACTTTTTAGCTTTTACTGGACAACCTCGTCCAGTGTGTCCTCATCGTTATTTGGCCATGACTCAAAATTACGATGTCTGTAAGCAAAGGCCTTCTAGCACCTGGTTAGGGTGGCATTAATATTCACTCACTCATCTATATCTATTAAGGCAGTGCTTCTCAAACTTTCAATACTCGCGACCCAATATTCAATCATCGCAAAAAGTCCTCGTGTTGCTTAACAGCAAAGTATCCCAAGCTTTTTGTCCCCCAAACCCTTTGGCATGTTTTTCAGTTTCTGGTGGATCCTGCTTATCGAATATTGAATTTAAACCAATATATCAACTTAAATGTCTTTTCAATAGCTTGTGAGCAGCTACAAGTCACTACAGTTAGTATTTTAATTCTTTTAGACTTAAATACCTAACTATAGTGAAGTATGGTGTTTATAACTTGAGAAACACATGTTGGTTAATTAAATTGAAATTTAATTAACACAAAATAACGGATAAACAAACAAATGCTTTTAAAGGAAGGGGTGAACCCGATGCTTCAATAACACTTTCAACATATACCATCAGTACCACTAAAGACCCGCCGTGTAGGGTATCTATGGACGTTAAATCTGTCGAGAGCTCAAACGTCCTTCCGTTGGTGTGGTGTGGTAGTAAGAAGAGGGGGTGCCACTCAGGTGTCGTCTACGTCAATAGACCATGGTTCAGAATTACGTGGTCCGTCGCCGAAAGCCCTCGTGTAGCTGAACAGTGCGATGTTAATTTTCAATCACTCACTCGCTCAACATATACCATCACAATCCTTGTCAGGTTTAAACCTAAAACTCTTCATGTAGTAGTATTTAGTCTTATTCTTTCTTTCTATTTTTTTTTTAGATATAGACAATCACGCTGAAACTCCTACTCCCTAAGAAAAGCAATTAAAAACACACACACTTTCTCACAATTCTTTATAATCTAGAATAAATAACAGGTATGTCTTTTTTAACGCCTAATTTGCTGACATTCGTTTCTAAACTTTAAGAACTTTTCCATCTCTATTCCTATCAGTTCATCTTGCAGTAAAACATTTTTTTCAGAGTGAACGTACGACTTCATTGCCTAATGTAGTATAACTATAAATAAAGCATTTTCAAACCTAGGTTAAGAATCTGACTAAAGTACCTTTAAATGTTAAACATCATTTTCCGGTCCCATTGTTTGTGGCTAGCTCAGAAACTGGAAAAATTCGCGAACTCCAATATTACACTCACTTAGCTTAATTCTGGCAAGAAAATCCGAACTGATGGTCCTTGTTTAAATCACATTTATGCTGTCACCTTATAACTGCAAATTAACCTCATTAAATTTAGTAAATTTGGTCTACATTTGATTAAATTTTCTGTTAAAATTTCAGTCACATTGATTGATTGATTGAATATTAACGTCGCACTGTTCAGCTACACGAGGGCTTTTGGCGACGGACCACGTAATTTTGAACCATGGTCAAGTGACGTGGACGAAACCTGAGCTGGCAAACCCTTCCGCTAACTACCGCATCACACCAACGGGAGGACGTTTCAGCTCTCGGCAGATTTAACGTGCATCGCTACCCTACACGGCGGGTCTTTAGTGGTACTGGGCTCGAACTAAAAATTTAAGTCACAATTTTATTTTATAAAGAACCACTAACGTAGACCACCTTTCGCACCTCATAGACCACCAAAACATTTTTTCGCTGACGTGGACCCTTTGCTGGTCGTCTTATAGACCTATAGGAGCCGATATAGACTCATTTGGGTGGGTGAGTGATTAAGTGAATAATAACGTAGCCCTATTTATAGTGACTCGAAAGCATTTTGAAGAAGGACCTCGGAATTTTGAGCCACGGTCAAGTGACGAGGACGACACCTGAGCTGGTAACCCTCTCCAAACTACCACACCAACGGGAGAACGTTTGAGCTGCCAACAGATTTAACGTGTTCCTACACGGTGGGTCGTTAGGACCACTTTGGGCATCACTGCTTTAGAGGCTGATGTTAATATAACTCTCCCTCGCCATCCCCTCTATGTTTTTTATTTACAAAAGAATGTCAAACAGGCTTTAAAAATTTTTAACATAAATGATTGTGTGCTTTTTCAACATTTAAACCCTAATGGTGACACATTTAAAAATTACAGAAACTTGTTTTTTCAATCTAACTTCGGTTTTCGGGAAAAATTTCTCACATTTCAAAATTTAAATTGTGTAGAGTTGCCAAAAAATTAGATAATTATTCATATAAATTTTTATTCAGTATACTTACATTTAAAAATTTCATGAACATCTTTCATATTAAATACATCCCACTTTATTTCTCAATACATTTATATTGTTATTGAACTTATTTAATTGAAAATTTCTTCCATTTCTCAAATATGTCTTAAAAATAAATAATTATTTAAAGAATGTTCTATTTTATTTTATTTATTCTAAACATGGAGTTGCCGAATTCGAACGACTACTTCAGAGGGGATGATAGTAAGCAGCATAGGGACTACAAATCAACATAGAGCATGCGGGAGCAAACCATGCTTAGTGGAATAATTTACACAAACTGTTATGAAGGGTGTTATGTCGTTATGTACAGTACATTAAAAGGGTATTATTATAGGTCAGAAATAGATTAGTTAGACGCAAAGTATGTTCACAATACGAGCAATGAATCACAGCGTAAATTCAGAAGTGCAACAAGTAGTGGTCGCCGGGATTCCTCGAATTTGTGGCAGCGTAGAGTATAGCGCACAGCCGACCCCGAAAAACGAAGGATTATCAGATGCGTTCAAACAAATCCGGCTGCATTTCCTACGTCGACCTTTGAGTTATTGTTCGTATTGTAAACATCCTTTGCGTCTAATAAATGCTTTCTTACGTTTTCTTACCCCTTTTAAATCTATCGGCATCGCACACCTTATAACTGTTTCTGCGAATGACTCCGAATAAACGTGGTTTGCGACTTCATACTCTAGGAAAAGGGTACTCAACCTTTTTTCTGATGGGCCGCATACATATGTTCCAATTTCACGCGGGCCGCATGAGAGGGATAAAGAGGGGGTGGGGGTTAAAATGTGAAAAATTAATCAAAATATTTACACTCATGTTTTGCTTTTTTTAACTACTATTTTTATATTTTTTTTTTTTTATTTTTGTCACGAACACTAAATTAAAAGTATTTAAGAAGCACTCCTCAATTTCTGCATCAATAAACGATTTTATATGATCACCAATAATATAACACACTTCATAAGATATATTTGATACTGCTATGACATTACCACTGATAAAACGCTGTTGCAGAAACTTTACAAGAAAGCCTATTTATCGCCTCTTCAAACAGATCTTCGAGGATAAGTGTCATTCAATAAAATTCCTGTGCTAATTGGTATTTTTTTTAATACAGCACTTTCGTGACAAATCAAACAATTACTGATCCATTTTTGTTTCTCACCACAAAAGAGTCAACCTCTCAATCGTCTTCAAACGATACATTTTCTTCGAATATTTTTCGCTTGCAAGAAATGAAAGATAGTTAAAAATTAGTTCCACCCATAAAACTGTCGTTACTCCACTGCTGTCTGTTATCACTAACCATAACCTTAGCACGAATAAAAAAAAGGAATATCTATTCTCAATCGTACACCATCGATAGCAAAATTGATATACTTGACTTATTGATACCAAATTTTTAATATATTGTTCTTAAACAAGGGAATTTTTCAGAGCAATGGGCACTGACCGGGCCACTTAAAAAAGCTCGGTGGACCGCAGTTTGAGTATCGCTGCTCTAGGGTGATTTGTCTTCCCTATGTTACCAACAAATACCCCTCTGAAATTTTTTGTCTAAATCGGTAACACCCTGTATAAATTTAAATGCTTTAATTTTACTCGACGGAATAAATTATTTTCAAACAACCTACCTTAAGCATTTTATTTTGCATTAATACAACGCTACACAAACTGTGGGGCGTGCCCTTCTAGGGCGCCGTGATAGCCCTAGGAGGAATGCGCTATCATATTAAAGAGTCGAAAACAAAAGATTATTTAAAAAATTATTAATTTATTGAAAGTAAACTAAATATGATAAAATAAAAAGAAACATTTACACTAATATAATACACTTATAAATATATCAGTAGTGCACAATGTATTTTATAATTAATTGAACAATACAAATTTAAGAGCAAGTTTTATAATTACCAGTTACCCCACGGACTTCTCGCATATAAAATTATATGCAAAAGTTAACATTTATATATCTTGATTTTATAATTAATTCCTTAACTGCCGATTAAAAGTTACGCGATTCAATCCCTAATGCCACCGCCTTGCACATATGCACGTGTGTGTGGTGTATTAGGGGAGGAGAAAGGAAATAAATAAGAAAATCCTTTAAAAGACGTAAATCTTTCACAAACAATCATTTTATTGCATTCCAAAGCCCTCGGAATGATTTTATGGATAGCAGTGGACAGAAAAAATCGTTTTCCGGAAAAAGCATATATACTTCCAGGGGAATTTACGCACTGGCTGAGCAAGAAGTTTATATACGCCAGCAGCACTTAAGAGGTTAAAGTCGTATTGTAGCCTTAACGTCAGAATATCGTATTACCGAATTCAATATATCGTTATTGTATGGAAGGAGGTGCGATTAAAATTTTGATTGAATGTCGGGTGGCAAGTATTGTAAGATTGAGAAGCACTGCATTAAAGTCCCTTGTACTATATTTCAAATATATTGTCGGCTAAGTTAAGTGGTTGGTTTGTCGCTGGTCTTCTGTATCCAAGGTTGCGGGTTCGACCCCGGCCCAAGTCGATGGATTTTCACATGAAGCAGTAAATAGACAGCGGTCATGTTGTATGATTATACGGCATGTAAAAGATTCTTAGAGGATTGCTCTAGGCAAAGTTATATCCTAGTACAGGTTCGCATCGTCAGAGCTCAGGTGACTCTTTCTAGGAGGGAAACTGGGCGTCAAAATTATCTGTGGTGATTGGTATCCGCCAATATGGAGCCGCACTAAAAAGAGATACCAACTTTCGGTGATGTACTAGGTAGATAGATGAACTCTGTAATTCCTGTTCACAATCTGCCATTAGAAATAAAAAAAAAATTATTTCAAATATTTTCATTATGAGTTCATTATGTCACTATTACAAAGTAAAAGTGAAAGCTATATTTACATCGCACTAAAAAGCAACATGAAGAATATTTGGAACGGACCTAGTTACTTTGAACCTCGGCCAAGTGACGAAGACGACACTGGGGCTGGCACATCCTTCTCTTAACAACCACACCCCATTAAAGGGAGGACATTGAGCTTCGTGTGATTTAGCGTGAATCGAACAATTTTACACATCTGATCGTCAGAGGCTCCTGGAATAGAATCCACGACACTCCAACCACAAGTACTTCAAAATAACCACTTGACTACCGAGGCTGTCTCAATCACTATCAAATAAGGTAACCGATTAAACCATCACGATAGATTAGTGGTTAGGTTGGCGTTCTTCATAACAGAAATGAAATTTCAGTTTTCACTCTCTTATCAAATAAAAGAGAAATCACGCCGCTTTATAAAGCGACTCTAACAAGTATTCAAGACATTTTGAAAGTTTCTAAATGGTTTTAGAGCAAAAAAAATGTGACAGAGAAAGTACCTCATGAGATTTAAACTCAGATATAAGATCAGAATGATATCATTTTCTTTTGCGTGTGTTGCAACATTTAAATGGAAATAAATCAGATACTTAGAAGATTTCAACAAATTTAGGAAGAAAAATAATCCTACCTTAAGAGTTCGAATTTAAAATAGTCTTGACTCGCGCGCGATTCCACTTCTGAGCAAGAAATCTACTAAATATTTAGTTGCTAAATTCATGGTTTTAAAACAATTAAATGAGGTGCTCTTTCAAAGTTTCTCTAATTGGAGTTTTCATTCATTATTGAAAAACTCATTTTTAATTCATAAAAAATAAATACTTTAGCATTTAGGCAATCTACAGCAAAAATGGGGACACAATTATCCTCTACATCTCCAATATCCAAAAGGAACAATTTACTGTGAGAATCTTTTATGTAAAATATAAAAAATATTTCCGTACCATTAAGTTAAAGAAAGCAGTTTGTGTGTATCAAACAACAGGCAATATTTATAAACAGTTTTGACACGAGTAAGATGCATGCTTTTAGTATAAAAATAGTCCTTGTAGAGTTCATCAAATATTCAATCAAAATGCACTTTGAACTTTCTTTCATTGGCCTTTGTGACTAAGCAGATAATTTTCGTTACGACTGTTTCTTTAGACTTTAATCTTCTTCTTTAGACTTCTTTGAATTTAGACTTTAAAAAAAAAGAAGCAGTACGCGATTCGGGAATGTTTGCAAAAGAGACGATTTGCACGTAATGCTTAATGAATATAAAATTCCGTAAACACAAGACCTTGCACTCTCCTTGTTAGTCGAGAAGTGCCATTAAATAACATACTGTGTTACCGATCCATTAATCTACTGTTGCCGAGATATAGACTTTTCTAAAAAACTGTGGAAAAAATTCAAGCGTGATAAATCAGTACGCGTTTGTGACAATCATTTCGGAATATCAGCCAAATAATTTCTGAAACATATCAATCCACAAAACATTACAATCAATCAATCAAATATTGTATTTTTCCATCTTTCTAAAAGAGAAACATAAATTAACTCAGTTTGATGTTCCAAACCTGGTGGAATTGTTTCAGTATATACAAACAAATAAATTCCCAACTTTATTCTGATTGAAATCCTCCATAATTTCTGTCAAAAAGCCTAAGAAACTATTCTTCAATGGGATACAGATGCGATCGTTGCAACCTTGAGTTTACTGACTTTGAACAGTATCTTGACCATGAATGCAAATGTTATAATGCAACGCAAATGACCTACAATGAAGCTCGGACTTTGGAAAACTTATTCTATAGAATTAAAAATGGAAATGAAAGCCACATTGGCAACATACCCGTATATAAAGAAATGAAAAAATTTTTGATGACTGACACGGCATTAGAAGTAGGAAGCCTAGATTTTGAATCTGATGATTATGGCTCAAATCAATTATGTTCTGAAACGTTGAATGAAACAGTTACATCATTGACTAGTTTCGAAGACTTGGACTCATACCACCGAGTTCAGTTTAATGCAAACCAAACAAATCCTCAAGTCAATTTCAATCCAACATCTATACCTTTAGGAAAGAGACAAATGAATGAAAGTAACTCACAAATCAATACCAGACCTCTTTCAGTGTCACTGGAAATGAACCCAAAACAATTCTTTAATTGTGCAATGAATCCGTGCCACAACACAAATCAAGATTATCTATCGGCTGAATATGGGCAAATGCCCTATAATATGCGACAAATGAATCCGGAATTAAGCAAATACCAACCATTTGTTTCATTTGAATACAGTCCTTTGGATTATGTTAGCTATGAATCGAATCAAGATAGAAACACAAATCAGCAAAAAGTGTCACCTCACGACAACGAAGTAGAATTTTATCCTCGTGTAGAAAATCAAAAATTCCACCACTCATTTAAAAAATATGAATACAGCCATATTGAACTTGAAAGACATGAAAGGAATCCACAATTTGATACAAATCGAAAAGCTGTGTTATCTGAATACAAACAAATAGATTATTGTAACATAGAAAGGATTCCACAAATCGATACAAATCAACAAATGGTGACATCTGAAGATGGCAAAGTCAAACTTGGCAGACTTGAAAACAATCCACATTTCGGTACAAACCAACTGACTGTGTCCTCTGAATACAGCCAAATGGAATATTATAACAAAGAAAAGAATCTACAATGTAAATCAAAACAACGAATGGGGTCATCTGAAGACGGAGAAATGAAATTTCGCAGACTAGAAAACATTCCTCAATTCGATACTAATAAACGATCTGTGTCAAATGAATACAACGAAATAGAATATTGTACTAAATATGTAAATCCACAATTCAACGCAAATCTGCGAACTGTCACAAATGAATATGAAATTGACTCATTTATGGGGATAAGTCCTTCTCAGCAACTTTCTAGATTACATGAAGCTGACATAGAACATTGTGAAAATTTTAAAAAAAAGGAACAGAATTTAGATTGCGTTAAAAATTTCATCAAAGGAGGAATGAACTATACAAACCCGAAGTCTCTTCAGCAAATGGATGCAAATATCTCTTCAATAACCCAAAACGTAGTACAAGCCGAAACATTTTACAAAAATACTTTTCTACTTAACTCGTTATATAACAAAAATCCAAAAGTTTTTTCAAAGAGACCAACACCAAAAGAATATGAATATTCCAGGCAGTCTGTAAGTAACAAAAATCAAAATGCATATAATATTTATCAAAATAAGAATATTGGATATAGCTTGGGTAAAGAGAAATTTCGGGAAACTATAAATTTTTCTCCTCACAATTGTATTGGTGAAGAACCTAACACACACACACACACATATGACTCTTGTAAGAATAAACTCTTGAAGCAATGTTTAATTAAAAAACGAGAATATGTGTATGATGTGGGTAAAACAACATTTAGGAATAAATCTTATTTGAAAAAACATCATATTCTCCATACTATACAAAGGTCATTTAAGTGTGATTTGTGTGAAAAAGAATTTAGATATAAACATTTTCTAAAAAAGCATCGCCTTGTTCATACTGGTGAAAAACCGTTTAAGTGTGACATGTGTGAAAAGGCATTTATTCAGAAAGGTAATCTATCTAGACATTATCGTATTCATACAGGCGAAAAGCCATATAAGTGTGATGTGTGTGAGAAAGAATTTAGCCAAAAATATAGCCTAAAATACCATTACCATATTCATACAGGAGATAGGCCATATAAATGTGATATGTGCAAAAAAGCATGTAAAAACAAAAGTAATCTATATAAACATTATCGTATTCATACTGGAGAAAAGCCATATAAATGTGATACATGTAAAAAGGAATTTAGACAGAAATGTCATCTAGATAGGCATATAGTCATTCATACAAGAGAAAGAAAAACGTAATGCTATTCATACTGGAGCAAAGCCATATAACTGTGATGTTTGTAAAACAGGAACTTAGTCGGAAAAGCAATATAAAAGCCAATTATCGTTTTCATACTGGAGAAAAGCCATATGAATGTGATAAGTGCAAGATGGAATTCAGTTATAAAAGCCATCAGAAAAGACATGATCTGGTTTATACTAGTGAAAAAGTTTAAGTGTGGTGTATGTGTAGAAGAATTTAGTGAGAAGAGCAATCTAAAAGACCATTATCCTATTCATACTTGAGTAAAGCCATTTGAGTGAAGTGTAAAATGGAATTTGAGCGGAAAAGGGATCTATAAGCACATAATCGTATTCATACAGTAGAGAAAGAAAATTAAGTGAAGGGTTATACAAAAAACACTGTGGTATTTTTAAAATCGGGCAAAAGTGACTTTAGTTCTGTGTAAAAATATGTTGAACCCGAAATATTATTTCGTAAAACATCACTTACTGCTCAACAGAAAATGTCTTTGCTTTTAAATGATCTATGAAAATTCATATATAGATCAAAAATTATAAAATAATTGGTAACTTTGATATCAAATAATAGTAGTTATATAAGATGGCAGTCAAAACGTACTTAGACTTGAAACTGACTTCTATTAACAGTATGGTAGATAAATTAATGACGTGTTTTGTGTAGGGAATATGGAAAATAAAGGACGAGAATGTATCATTTTATATATGTTACGTGACATAAAATAATGGATTTGTCTCAGTTCCATGGAATCACTTACTTGGTCTTTTGAGTGTGAAATTTATTGTCAGAAACGAGTTTTGATGTGCTAAAGAGAATGTTCATTAGAATCATTTTCGTGGCTAAATTTAATGAATTAATTGTGTTTGCGTTGTATTGAAAATAACGTGTGATAGTTTTTGAACTTTCAATATTCTGTCACAGACATGTGGAGAAATATTCTGTAGAGTGATTGACGTGAGACCGATAAAATTTTGAAACGTAATATTTATGAATGCATACTGGAAAAAAAATTAATCAAAATTCAATTTTTATTTTATTAAATTGACTGGATTATTAAGCTTTTAAATATTTAAAGATTTATCTTTATTGTAGCTAAATGAAGGCATATTCTTACTTGGAGTGAATAAAGTTTTTTTTTTTCATGCGTTGTAGTTTTAAAATTTTTTATTGAAATTAAACATTTTTTAGAGTTTTCTTAGTTTCCTCTTCATTATTCTAATCGTGAATATTCTTAAGATTAATTTTGTTACGTCAAGCGTGCTCAGACTATGAATCATGCTTTCTTTAGGAGGGGGAGACTGCCTCATAACTCTACATGAGGGGTGCTAGCATATCGAGAAATCGAAAATAAAGATTATTTTAAAAA
Organism: Trichonephila inaurata madagascariensis; assembly: GCA_019973955.1. Taxonomy (NCBI): domain Eukaryota; kingdom Metazoa; phylum Arthropoda; class Arachnida; order Araneae; family Nephilidae; genus Trichonephila; species Trichonephila inaurata. The sequence goes on from BMAV01021479.1 coordinate 435,273, forward strand.
ACTATTAACTCAACGAAATGAAGCAAAACATATAATACTTCTGACATAAAAAAACACACATTTACATTAATATAATAATTTTGTAAATGTATCAGTACTACACAATGTGTTTCAAAATCAAATTTTTAATAGTAAATTTAGAGAAAAAGTGTAATTATTACTAGTGACCTCCATAGAGGCTTGTGCTGCAGAGCGTAGTTTTTCAAAGGAATGTTTAATGTTAAAAATTGACACTGAAAGTTCTTTTTTCTATATTTAGCTGAGATGAATACTTTGTCTGCAAAGCTGTCATTTCAGAAAACTTGGTTTTACAATGGAAGGATTTTGAAAATGGTAATAGTATGCAAAATGTTTTTGTTTTCATTACAGAAAAAAAATCATTATCCAAACCATCCCAAAATTCAAAGACTTATTTAATACTAAATTACCTTTTGATTTAACCGTCTGCCTGAAATATATGAAGATTTCTTCGTCGACAGTTGAGAGCCCCTTTGGAGTATTGTAAAACTCCACACTTGTAACCCACTCGTAACTTGCTGTCAAGTTACCGTCAGCAAATGATACTTTTATAAATTCTTTGCTAGCATGGCTATATTTTTTTCAATAATTTCAAATTAATTTCCATACTATGTTCTTGAGCCTTTTAAGTCTTAACTGATCTATCAATATTTTCAAATATTTCTAGGGGTTTTTTTTTCTGCTTTAACAGTCTGATCCATAATTCTAGTTTTCTATGAAAAGCATTAATTTTATCCCTTGTATTCAAAATATACATAGTTAACATATTTAATTCCTAGAATATTGAAGCCCAGTGGCTGATTATTTACTGCATCTTGGTTTCACACCACAGATCCGAGATTCAAACCCCGGGATGGGCAAGGTTGTCTCAACCTTTCATCCATTTAGCGGATCAATAAATGAGTACTAAGCTTGCTTGTGTGAAAACTTAACACTGAGGATTTCGCGTCAGACTGACCACCTATCTGGGACATCTGTACATGTATCTCAGGGCCCAATGTCGCTTATACTGAGTTGGGCACAGCAGGTTTTGGCCCTCATGGGGTGTTGCGCAACTGATTTCAGTTGTTTTTTTTTTAATCTTCCGAATGTATGTTTCCGGCAAAGTAGGAAATCCAGGATTCTATACAATGACAAGGCATTGTAAATAATGCCTTAAATTAGCCGGCAACGTATGAAATGATTCCTTTTTCAGACATTGCCTAGACGATTCGTTTCGAATATTGAGTGGTAAGGCACGAGACTCTTAACGCGTGCCTCACGATCAGGGTTTATCAGTTGCACTTTGTGACTTAAACTTGTCTTCAGAATAAAATTCAGTTGCACCATAAAATTAATATAACATTTTACATGAAGTAAAAAGTGAGTTTCGTGGAAAGTCGCACAACATGAGAGAAATACACCACAATAACTAAAATTTAAATAATTTATTGCTCCTTGAGTGATCCGATACCATTTAATCCAGAGACCGAGGGTTAAGGACCACTGCTCTATAGTACTGACGCCTTCTTTAATGAGCTTACATTTATTTTCTTGCTTCAAGTAGCCATTTTGGCTCTTTGTATTACTTTTTTTGCGTTTTAGCTTTTAACTTCTGATTAGTTTCAGTTAAGAAAAAACTTCTTTTTTGCCGCATTAACTCGAATTTTGTGCCGCTCGTCTTCGAATAGTTGTTTCATGTCTACATACCAGGACTTCTTTTCGAAAACAACAGATTGCTCCTCCATTTTCATGCAGTACAGAAAAAAAAAACTTTTTTTTTGTAACAGGTTTAAGTAAAATTGAATATTTTGATATTCCCAAACACACACACACAAACCCAAATAAATTAAAATTGTTAAATCAAAACAACCTAAAATATAAGCAGATAACGTCCCACCTTCAGTGAGCATTGGTAAAATTATAAAAAGTTGACCGGTCAGAGGGAATAAAGGGGTTGAAAAGCACTGCTGTGTCCCTTCAATTTCTAGTTCAGCAATTTTCATTTCATTCTTTATTGAGCATTTTTAGGCGAAAATATTTTTCTTTTATATCAAGAATGAAACCCAACGACTCAGTGGTAGCGTTTCTCTATTCTAGAACACAGGTCCGGGGCTCAAATAGGGATAGGCAAGGTCGACGCAGACGTTCATCCCTTCTAGGGATAGATAAATGAATACCAAGCTTGCTTGGAACGAAATACTGACAGTCTCGTGTCAGATGGACCACCTCACTGAGACATCTGCTCATGCTCCTCAGTGCCCAAGGTCATGTATACTGAGATGTGTACAGTAGGCCTAGGCCCTCATATCCTGCTACGCCACTGATTTTAGTTTACTTTATTTCAAAAATATATAAAAGATAAATAATTACATAAAGAAAGCTGTATTTTAATTTTTTTTGTTCTATATACATATCTTGATGGTATAAATTAGATTCAAACTACTTACCTTTAGTATCATTTTGCATTAAGGTCTCTTGTACTATGTTTCAAATATTTTCATTTTGAACTAGTCACTATTAAACGGAAAGAGAGTTATATTAACATCGTCTTAAAAAGCAACACGAAGACTTTTTTGGATGAATCTCGTTACTTTGAACCTCGAACAAGTGACAAGGACGACACCTGAGCTGGCACCTCCTTCTCTTAACAACCACACCCCTTAACGGGAGGACGTTAAGCTTCATGATATTTAATATACATTCAACTGCTGTACACGGTGGCTCGTGAGTGGCTTCCTGGCTCGCATTCTCTGCACTCAAACGAAGAGTTCAGCATAACGACATTCGTACGGGTGCCAAAAAGTCACTATCAGATAAGGTACTTTGAAATCACCACGGTAGAATAGTGGTTAGGTGGGCGATCTTCACCACAGAAATTGAATTTCTCTTTTTTACTCTCTTACCAAATGATGGAGAATTCACGTAGCTTTGTATAAAGCGATTGTAACAAGAATTCAAGCGATTTTGAATAGTTCTAAATTGTGTTCTAGAGCAAAACAGGTATGACAGAGGAAGTTTTTCATGCGATTTAGACTCAGATGCGAGATCAGAATATCATTTTCTTATCTGCGTTCTTTGCAATTTTTACATGATAATAATTAAGATATTTAAAAGATTTCAACAAGTTTAGGAAAAAATACCTACCTTTAATTGTTTAATATAAAATATTGTTCCCTCGAAACCATTTCTGAGCAAGAAATCCTCAAAACCTATACTTACCGCGTATTCATGGTTTTTAAAAAAAAATCAATTAAATGAGACATTCGCTTAAAGATTATCTAATGGGCCATTTCAATCGTTTTTGAAAAAACTCTCATTTTTAATTCATAAAAAAATAATTACTTTAACATTTAGGCACAATTATTAACAATCATTATTTAGTTCTCTAAAATCCCAAAGGAACAATTTACTGTAAGGATATTTTATTTAATAAGATAAAAAAAAATATTTCCCCCTACACATTGAGGTAAAGATATCAGATTGTATCAAAGAGCAGAGAACATTAATGAACAGGCTTGGCACAAATAAGATACCTGCATTTGGTATAAAAATAGACCTTGCAATTCATCTTATATTCCAACTAATGCACTTTGAACTTTCTTTCATCATTACAGACGTATCGGCATTAGTGAATCTGCAAATTATACTACTTCGAACTTTGTTTGCACTAAATGATTTTGAATGTACACGTTGTAAGATTAATATACAGTACAATGCGGATATTTTTCCGCAAAAGACAATTATTTCGTTAAATATAAAAATAGCGCAAAACTAAAGGGCTTCTTTATGACATGTTACTTTGAAACAAAATGTGTTCTTAAAAAAGTGTCATTAGATGACATTTACTTTAATTACTTGTTACTGAGCTTCATATTATTTTTAAAGAACTGCATAGAAAAATAGATTAAAGTATGATGTATCGGTAAAGGTTTCTCACAATCAATCAGGAAAATCAACCAATTATTTTCTGAAACAATCCAATCCAAAAAAGTCCGATCAGTCAATCAAGTATGTGGTATCGTCTTTCTCAATCTAAAAGAGAAAAACAAAATATTTTGTTTGACATACCAAACCTGGTGGGATACTGTTTCAGTTTGTTAAAAAATTAAATTCGCGCAATTTAACTTTTATGGAAATTCACCTTTTTATTTCTGTCAGAAAACCTAAGTAACTCGTCTTCAATGGCACACAGATGTGATCTTTGCAACCTGGAATTTTTTCTGATTTTAAACTGTATCTTGACCATGAGTGGAAATCTTATAATGCTACGCGAATGACCTAAAATGAAGCTCGGACGTTGGAAAACTTATTCCATAGATTTAAAAATGGAATTAAAAGCCACAATAGCAAAAGCTCCATGACTGAAGAGAAGAAGAAGCAGTTTTTGATGACTGACATGGCTTTAGAAGTTGGAAGTCTAGATTTTGAATCTAATGATTATAGTGCAAATCAATTACGTTATGAAACGTTGCATGGAAGAACTATAACACTGACTAGTTTTGATGACTTGGAATCATACCTCCAATCTCAGTTTGATGCAAATCCAACAAATCCTGAAGTAAATTTCAAACAACCGTTCTTATCTTCAGACGCGAGACAAATGAATGAAATTAACACACAAATCAATACCAATCATCTTTCGGTGTCACTGGAATTAAACCCAAATCAATTCTTTAACTGTGCAACAAAACAATACCCTAATACAGTGTTTCTCAAACTGTGGGGTGCGCCCCCTGGGGGGGCGCGAGCATATCGAAAATAAAAGGTTAAAAAAAATTAATTTACTGGAATGAAAAGAAAAAAAATACTTTCTAATATAATAAAAAAATACAGATTTACATTGATATGATTTATATATATATCATCTGGTGAAAAAGGTCATCAAAAATAATAGATTCTACTTTGAACGCTCATTAGCTATCTTTGATCCTATAACTAAATAAAAAAAATATTTTGTTTGCTTTGCTGTAATCCTACAATGAGAGATTTGTTTATTACGTTTCTTTTAACTTAAAATATTACTTTTGCTGGTATGGTTACCTGCATCCCTTTCTTTAAGGGAAGTTGTAAATTATATAATTCTGTTGCGCTTTTTTTTCACAATGTGAAAGAGTTTTTTGATACATGGATAAGCATACTGAGCACTTTGTAGGATTAATTGGCCAAGATTTATTTTTATGAGTATACTGAAATATATAATACACAAAATCGTTAATTCTGGGAAAACTGTTTATTTGTTACCAATGACCTTGACAGAGAATCCTCTAATATGACAGTCTTAATGGGAGCTAAAATGAATTGATAACATATCTCCTTTCTTTGGAGTGGCAAACGTTTTTTTAGAATCTTAAGGTACTTGTTTAGACCGAGTTCCCGGCACGACCACTATTTTTCAAAAATATTTTTTTGAACACGCTGCATTTTCCCCTATGAATAACTTAGTGGTTTTAATTGTGATGTTGTACGACTGATTATGGTTTATAAATGTAAATGAGCAGAATCTAAAAAAAGAATTGGGCATCTGTGATCTCTCTGAAAGGAAATTGAAGCTGATCAAACAAGGGAAACACTTGCTGAAATAATGCATATTAATCATGTTAGCGAAAGTAAATTTTAGAAAAGCAATAAACATGAAACGAAAGGAAAATTTTCAATAGCTACATTAAGAACTTTATCAAGAAAATACGAAGACATAACTGTACCGCAAAATGCACTTCACCCTGTCAAAAAGACACAAGCAAGAAAAAGTTCAACAGGATATTTGTCGATCATCAAAGGATATTAAAATTACAAAAACTTGAACAAAATGTGACAGTTTTTCTTGCAAATAGCTTTCCTGTAATGTTAGCAAAAAGTTTCTGTGATTTGTGTCCTTTATTAAGGTCACGCCCATTTGGAACAATTTAGTTCAGTTTTATTGGATATTTTCTCAAATTATGTAAGACAAATAGAAAAATCCTTGAAATAGGTAAGTATATTTTCTCTTAGTTAAATTACTCACTGAAATTGTGATTTTTATCTTGTATATTGAAAATAATTATAAAAAAAAAGAATTGGGGTGAATCACTCCCCGCGACCAATAACGTTAGTATCGAGTGCACACCTGATCCCGGGCTTTTTCGCTTTAAATATTAAAAAAATAACACAATTGTTATTCATTAGAATTTTATATTCTTTTTTTATTATTTAACATTTATTCTAAATGCTAATTCTGCGAGGCTTAAAATTACAGTTCATTCAAAACCGTTTATAATATGAGTATTCATTTCAATAAATCATTTTACATTTTTGTATACATTGTCATGCACTTGGTTTTACTCTACTTGCAATTAAGCTATTATATCAAGAATAATATATTATCATTTTTTAAAAAAATAAACTCATGTTAAGAGTGGGTACTTCAGCCAGTATAAGAACAAGTTTAATAATTATCAGTGACTTCCATGGGCTTGTCTTGCAGAGCAAAATTTTTCAAAGGAAGGCTAAAAATTAGAAATTGACACTCAGAGTTATTTTTTGATATTTAGCTCAGATCTATATTTTGTCTTCAAAGTAGCCATTGCAGAAAATCCGGATTCACAAAGGTATGTTGTTAAAAATGGTAATAGTATACGAAATGCTTTTTGTTTTCGGTGCAGAAAATTCAGCATCCAACTCTATCCAGAATTCAAAGAGTGATTTATTACAAAATTGCCCTTTAATTTCGTCACTGGATGTGAAATCTATGAAATCTCTTTTTCGGCAGTTGAGAGACCTTCTGAAGTATTTTAAAATGGATCCCTAACCCATTCGTAACTTGCTATCAATTTGCCCTCGTCTGTGTACTTGTTGATGCTTTATTATCGTCGAATGTTCGCTGTGATTTAAAAATATATCTATGATTTTGTTTTAATCCACTGCCATAAATACTTAATACCGTGAATTATAATTAACGCGTGAATTATGAAATGTACATTCAAGAGAGAGATTCGGTAGCTAATCGATTCGGCCAAGACTGACTAGAATTGTACGAAGTACAGCATTTTTACATGTTTTGTGCAGACGTCTGTTAGGTTGCCTAGACTCACATGTACGTTCTCGAGGATGCCAGATGTAATGGATATGATAAAGAGCAACATAGATTAGGCTATTTTTTAATGACATTTGGATCTTGAAGGAAATAAATCTTTAATTAAATATTATTTTTCAATCTGTTTCAATTTAAAAATTAGAGAGAGAAAAATAACATAATTAACCTATTACTTAAAAGTAATTTACTTAAAATATATATTACTTAAGAGTAACATATATAAAAAATTTAATACTTATCTTATTAATACTGAATTAAGAACAAGTTTAATAAGTATTACCGACTTCCATGAGCTTGTCTTGCAGAGCAAAGTTTTTCAAAGTTTTTTAGAAATTGACCCTCTGAGTTCTTTTTCTATATTTAGCTGATATCTGTATTTTGTCTTCTAAGCAGCCACCGCATTTTGCAATATGTTCCAATTTAAAAATCACACACAGAGAAAGGAAAAATAACATAATAATTATCCTATTACTTAATTTTTTTTTGCTTAAAAGTAACATATACAAAATTTAATACTTATGTTATTAATTTGTACGGTTTATAATTAAGATCGTGTATTGTAGCTTTAGCGTCAAAGGGCATTATTATTGCATTCAGTAATTTATTAATGTATAAGGGGGGCGCGATAAAAATTGTGATTGAAAAGGGAGGCGCCAGTATTGAAAGTTTGAGAAACACTGCCCTAATATCAATCAAGATTCTCTATCGGCTGAATATGGACAAATGCAATGTAATATGCAACAAAGAAATCCGGAGTTTTACAGATATCAGCCGTATGTCGCATCTGAAAACAAGCCTTTCGATTTTGTTAGCAATCAAATGAATCAAAATATAGACATAAATAAGCAAAAAGTATCACCTTACTACAACGAAATGGTATTTTATCCTTATGTAGAAAATCAAAAATTCCACCAATTATTTAAAACGCCTGAATACAGCCAAATTGAACTTGTTAGTTATGAAAGGAATCCACTATTTGATAGAAATCAAATACATGTGTTATCTGAATACAGCCAAATGGAATATTATAACAAAGAAATCAGTTCACAATTCGATACAAATCAACAAATTGTGTCATCTGAAGATGGCGAAATGAAACTAGTCAGACTAGAAAACAATCCTCAGTTCGGTACAAATCAACTGAATGTGTCATTTGAATACATCCAAATTGAAATTTGTGACAAAGAATTGAATCCCCAATTCGATACAAACAGCCTAACTGTGTCATGTGATTACGACCAAGTGGAATGTGGTGGTCATGAAACGATTCCATTATTCATTTCAAATCAACAAATATATAACTTGGATACACAAGGCAATGAAAATCAACACACTTTCACAAAAGTGAATTAAAACCACTCATTTAAATGGAAAACTTCTTCTCAGCAGGGTAGTAGAGTAAATGAGAGAAGCAGACTTACAACATCGTGAAAACATTAAAAGTAATGAACAATATTTAGATTCCGCTCAAAATTTCATCAATGGTGAAACGCGGAATATACAAACTCAACTCAAAGCCGCTTCAGGAAATGGATGCAAATATATCCATCCAATAACCTAAAACCTACCAGAAGCTGAAACATTTCAAAGCAAAACATATTCACATAACTCTCCATTTAAGATATTCTCCAATATTGATTTAAAAGAAACACCAAAAGAATATGACAACTCGAGAAGGACGGTAAGTGAAAAAGAAATCAAAATGTATGTAATCCTTATCAAAAAAAGACGTTTCAGAGCATTGCTTAGGTGAAGAGAAATTTCGGGAAACTTTAAATCCTCTTCGGCACAGTGGTATTGGTAAAGAACCTAATGGTTGTATATGATTCTTGTAAAGATAAATTCAAACTCTTGAAGCAATATTTGATTAATAATTCAGAAAATAAATATTTGTGTGATGTATGCAAAACTACGTTCAGTAATAAATTAGATTTAATGCAACATCGTCTTGTTCATACCACAGAAAGGTCATTTAAGTGTGATGTGCATGATAAAGAATTTAGACTCAAATGTAGTCTTAAATCACATTATCGTATTCATACTGGAGAAAGGCCATATAAATGTGATAAGTGTAAAATAGATTTTTAACAGTAAGTTCATCTAGTTCAACATAATCTTATTCATGAGGGAGTAAAGCTATTTAAATGTGATGTTTGTGAAAAGGAATTTAATCTGAAAACCAATCTAAAAGCACATTATCGTATTCACACTGGAGAAAAGCCATTTCAGTGTGATAAGTGTAAAAAAAAGTTTTACTCGAAAAAGCCATCTAATAGCACATTATCGTATTCATACAAGAGAAAAGCCATATAAATGTGATGTGTGTGCAAAAGTATTTTGTCAGAAGGGCAATCTAAAATCCCATTGTCGTATTCACACATTAGTAAAAACATTTAAGTGTGATAAGTGTAAAAGGGAATTTGTACGGAAAAATGATCTAAAAGCACATAATCGTATACAAAAAGGAGAAAAAAAATTTTAATAAAATGCAATCCAAGAAAAATATACTTTGGTGTTTTTTTCACATCGGTTAAAAGTGATTTTAGTGTTGTGTACAAATATGTGTTGAATCCCAAATTTCATCTTGTAAGACATCACTTATTCCTTAATAGATAATCTTTGCATTTGATATGTTCTATGAAAGTGCATACATAGATCAAAAATTTCAACAGAATTTGTAGCTATGATATCAAATAATAGTAATTTATATATATAATATGGCTTTGAAAAATGAATTAATTACAGGAATGAGTTTTGATGTGCTAAAGACAATATTCAATAGAATTGCTTGAATGGCTAGATTTAATGTATCAATTATGTACGTTGTATTAAAAATACTTTCTGATAGTTTTTGAACTATTAATACTATGTCAAAGACACATATTGATAAATGCTTTGTAGAGTGATTGGCAGAATATTGATAAAATTTTGAAACGTAATATTTATTAATGCATACTGGAAAGAAAATAAATCAAAATTTATTTCTTTATTTTATTAAATAGACCTCTCTCATTGAGATTTAAAAGTTTACCTTATTATACATAAATGAAGGCATATTATTACTTGGAGTGAATAAAGTATTTTTTTTTTCATGCGGTGTAATTTCAAAGTTTTTTTTTAATCAAATTAAGTGGTTTTTAGAATATATTTGGTTTCTTCTGTATTATTCCAATCGCTAATATTTTTTCAATTCTGTTGTAACATCATCCATATTCAGACTGTTAATCGTGATCTTTTTGAGGGTGGGGGACAGGGGAGTGCCTGGTAACCCTACTTGAGGGTTGCGATCATATCGAGAAATTGAAAAGAATAGATTATTTAAAAATAGTTACATTGTGTACTCAGAACAATAAAAAAATTCCTCTCTTTAATTCTATTTCCAAATGATGGAGAATTCCCGCAGCTCTGTAGAACGGCTGTAACAAGTATTCAGTTTTGTAACGTACACCCCCGCAACCACCGCATTGGATGGGAACAAGAACTAATTGGCCCCAAATTAATATTTGTATTTGTGTCCCAAAACCTGTCTTAGCAGGGAGACACTGATATTCTCCGCTACTCCACTGCAAGTATTCAAGACATTTTAAAAAATTATAACAATTTGAATGTTTATAAGAAAAATAGGACTTTTGTATTATTAATTGGTTTTTTAAAAATACTTCCTTGATTTAGAAACATAAAAAGATTTTTCAAAAAGATGAATTCGTTAAAATTAATTATCAGTATAATGTTGCAACACAATTAAAAATAAAAATAGTTCTCACATTCGAAAAATTATAGCGTGAAGAGATATTTGGCATAAAGTTCGAAAATGTTTCATAAATCTGTTCAGATTTTTATTGAAATTTAGGTGAAAATATTTTTAAAATTCAAGAACAAGTTAAGGATGACTAATTTTGGCCGCTGTAGCCGAGTGGTATAGGTATCGGATCGTGGCATGCCTTGTCACTAGTTCGACTAAAGACCCACCGTGTAGGACAGCGATGCACGTTAAATCTGTCAAGAGCTGAAATGTCCTCCCGTTGGTGTGGTGTTGTAGTTAGGAGAGGGGGTGCCAGCTCAGGTACCGTCCACGTCACTTGACCATGGTTCAAAATTACGTGGTTCATCGCCAAAAGCCCTCGTTTAGCTGAACAAAGCGACGTTAATATTCAATCAATAAATCAATCAAGGATGACTAATTACATATAGAATGCTCTATTTTAATTTATTTATTCTATATATACTTCAATGTGTTTTAGTTTTACAAGATTAATAAACAACCTACCTTTAGTATCACTTTGCATTAAGTTTGTCTTACTGTGTTTTTCAAATACATTCATTATGAACCACACAGTAAGTGAGACAGTAAGTGAGAATCATATTAAGACTATACAGTACCCCCAACATTGTTTGGAAAGAGTAACAGTAAATATAATTTATGTTTTATATTCATATATTACATTATTAAGTTGATTTTGAATGTAAAACGTCAGTTGGAATTGCCATTGCTTTACAATTTTAAAAAATTTGAATTTTTGAGGGTTTTTCAAATTTTTATAAAATGATCACTTTTTAAACATTTTTAGTCATTTTAAATTAATTATGTTTCTTAGAATATTGCAAACAAACGTTAGTGTGGATTCGAAAATATTTTCTTTTGTTGATTCCTTTCCTTTGTTTCCTTAATAATTATTTTTCTAAGGAACCTGAAAAAAACACGAAAGTTTTTAAAATACTAACTTTTGCATTTTAAAAAAAAAAAAAAAAACTGGAGATCTCAGACCTAAATTCATACTAACACTTTTAGAACGTACGTTCGGGAATACATACAAAAAGTTTCAAGGCTCGATGAGGAACAAAAAAAAACACTTTAGGGATAAAAAAACATTTATACCTTAAAAATTAAAAGTCTGGCAAAAACACATTTAAAGTTTTTAAAGGCATAAAACAAAAACTTATAATGCCCGTAAAGCTCTACTTCTTTAATATGTTATTTCCCAATGCATGTTCTACATTAAAACACTATTTTATATAGTTAAATATGACTGAAAATAATTTTTTAATTCAAAATATATTTTTTGCATAATATTGATAGCATTTGTTACTATGACAGTTTATTCAGCTCTAATTCTTAAACTAAGACTTCTACAAAAGTTTTGGAACACAAAACATTTATGTACAAAATAAAAATAATACTAACGTAAGGTAAAAATAGCCAGGTTTGTACATAAAGTTTAGATTTTTTCAGTTTTTAATCGGGCAATTAGGAAGTTTTAGCTCTTGTTGTACGTCTTTAAAATACTAAAATATAATACTGCAATATGTTTAGTATAATGTAGTACATCAAGGAATTATCATTCAGTTTTATCTGCAGTACTTGTATTCGGAATTCTAATTGCAATATCGGCTGAGGACTGATTTTTAGATACATCATTTTTTTCTCCCAGCAACCTGAGAATGTTTTGGTCATTGCCGTTTCTCAACATTAAAAAATTGTTAATGCACCTAAGTTATTTAAACTATGTTTTAAGGCCTCACATGACTCTTAAATTGCAAATTTTTCAACTTTTTGAAAAAAAAAATATATGTTAAAGCCTCAAAATTTCTGAGCATTTTCATACCAAAATTGTGTTGATACTGTAAAAACTTCCAAAGTTATTGAGAAATAACTATTGAAACTTAAACAAAAACCTCATCTCTTTCTTATCTTTAACTTCCTTTTTCTCAAAACAAAAAATTTTAGCTTCCGCGCAGAATTTCTCAGAAACTATTTATAATATTAGTTTCAAATTTCATACACGTGTTCAAAATAAAAGGATCTTCATAACTTATACAACAATTTTCAAAAAAAAATTTTATTAATTTTTTTTTTATTTGAATTTTAATTAATTTTTTTCTTAAAATTTTAAAATTTTCGTTATAATTATATTTAAAAAATGTTTTTTTTTCTCTAAATTTCTTGAAAGTAAGTATAACTTCAAAAGTGAACATTTTTATATCAAGTAAAACTAATTTTGTATTTTTTTTATAAATTTTGTACTTCAGAATCCTGCGCGGTGTAAAATACTGATTTTCATATTTTTGAAAAATTTTCCCATTTATATTTCTTTATAACTTTTAAAATTTTTTTTTTTCAAATTCTGGAAAAATTTGAGAGATAACGTAAATATATATGATTATCATGTAGTAAAAATTTCAAATTGTTTTGTTTTATTGCTAAGTTACATTGGTTTGAAGAAGAATGTTTTTTTCGAGCGCACTGATATCGGTTAAGGGTCCTGTGACCCCTTAAAGGAAATTGGCCTTGAAATAAATTTTAATTAATTAATTATGAGAATTTGAAAAATTTAAAACCTAATCAAGCAGAAATGATTACAGCAATGAAAATTGGAATTAATAAACATTTCAGACTAAAAGGGTTGGTTGTGTTCAAAAATATTTTTAATTAATTCAATTTAAGAGAGAGGATTCAATTAAGAAGGAAATGAAACTGAAACTAAAACCATAGCTGAGAAAACTTCAAATATCTTAAAAACCTATTTGCTCATAGTTCTAACATTTGGTGGCAAGCTTCTCAATAATATGAGCCCCCAAAAAATGCAAAAAAAAAAGAGATAGTTAGGAAACTTGGAGGGTATTGTGTAGAAATAACATAGCACTATACAGCAACGCAAGGACTATTGGCGACCTATCTCGTTACTTTGACCTTGGTCAAGGATGACCAACTTGACCAACCGGATGATTTTTCGTCTCGAAAGATTTAAGACTACGCAGTACCCTATAAATTTCAAAGATACCAATTATTTTATACCGATTTATTTAATTTTATTTATTTTCATTTTCGTGTGGCTCATATAATTGGAAAGCTTGCCAAGAAAATTCAATTTGATAGCAAATTGGTTTTTAAGATATTGGAAAATTTCTGAGATTTTAGTTTCGGTTTCATTTTAAAACATTTTTCTATTCTTAAATTGAATTAAATAAAAACAAATGTGCACAATTAACATTGGCAGTGTGAAATGGTTATGCATTTGATTTTTCTTTACTAAAATCTTTTCCGTCTTTTTCTAATTTGAGTTTTCATAGTTACTTAAATAAATATTGATTTCAAGGCCAATCCTTGTTTTTAAAAATAGTTTATATAACTTAGAAGCTATATCATATTAGTTTTTTTTGTTTGTTTTTTTGTAGAGAAAAAGTCATAACCAAAACGTTCTCGGGCTGCTATGAGAAACAATATTTCGAAGCAATGGAATACTACTGAACATGTATTTAAAAATCTGCCCTCTGCTGATACTGCAATTAGACTTAAGATTATAAGTATTCTGACTTCAATTGCGGACAAAACTGAATAATATATATATATTGTTGGGATGAAGCGAGTGAACTATTTTTTCTGGCGGAAGGATAACTGTGTGACCCGCCCACGCGAGTTTTTCCCGCCTCAATCCCACGCATTCCTTCTACGGGGAATGCGTGGTTCTAGCTGACGGTCGCTGTGTGCTGTTTCCGTAATCGTTATTTTCGTATTTGTATATAAATAAATGTGCTGTCCAGAGATACCCGAGTGGAAGTAATTTCACAAAAGAACAACATATATAAATATATATATTTCTTGATAAACTACATTATATAATATACTAAACATATTGTAGTATTATATTTTAGTACTTGAAAGTTATGCAACAAAAACTGAAACTTGCTAAACTGCCCTAATTTAAAACTGAAAAAAAGATTAATTTTATGTATAAACCAGGTGATTTTTAGCTTAAGCTATTATCTCTGTTGTTTTGTACATATTGTTACGAATTTTGTGTAAATAGTGTAAATAATTTGTATTTGAGTGTTTAATGCATTTATATTACTCTATGCTATGTTTATTTCATGTTAAAATTGTACCATTCACAAGCAATGCCGACCCTTACGTTATAATGGCGATCCAATGAGAACTTGGCGAAATCTTGGCGGTAGAGCCAAGTTGGCATCATTTTTGGCGACCAAGGTGGCGGCCAATTTGGCGACTTTGGCGACCAATTTGGCGATTTTGGCGTCATTGGCGACCATGTTGGCGAGTTCGGAACCCTCCGGAATCTTCTAGAAAGTAGTAGATCTCTCCACTAGTGTCACGTTCAATGACACGAGCTGTTATATTTCTGGAAGTTTCTGTCGCGCCTATAAAGGAGATGCTCGCCGAAACGGCGAGGAGTCTGGATTAAACCAGCGAGTAGTGAGGATTGTTTTGATTAGCTCGGCTGTGCTTGTGAATAATCTTTACTTACGTGTATTTTTAAACACTGATTATTGTGTTTGATTGCTGTTGAAGGTGTGAAGACCTTTGGATATTTACTCTGTGAATATCGCTGCTGAATCCTGTATTTAAAGGATTGGATTGTTGATAATAAATTCGCATCGCTCTTAAAGAATTGTTTATTTTCTTTGTGATTGTTTTGCATAAAATCCTCGAACCCTCGGATCTACGTAACAATATTTTCTTTGTGTTTCAGAACTTTTTTGAAAATATTGTGTTAGGATAAGACTGAATAACCTATTGTTGTACCGCATACTATCAATATTATGTAAAAATAAATATTTTGAATTAAAAAAAAAATATTTACCGTCATCTTTAACCAAAAAAATGTTTTAATGTAGAACTTAAATTATATATAAAATAGCATATTAAAAAACTAGAGCTTCACAGCTATTATTAGGTTTCACTTTATTTTACAAATATTAAATGTGTTTTTCTCAGACTTTTAATCTTGAAGTTATAAGGGTTTTCGAATCCCTCAGGCTTTTTTCTGTTCAAGATACAGTCGCCAATTTTTTTTTCCGTATAGACTTGAATTTAAATCTTTTATAAAATTTGTATAAATTTAGATCTGTGATCTCTAGTTTCTTTTTAAAAAATGCTAAAGATACTATTTTAAAAATTTTGTATTTTTTCCAGGTATAACTGGAAAAACAATCAGCAAAGAAGAAAAGTAAATAAAAGATCAACAAAGGAACAGATTTTATATATCCCATACTTATTTATATATTTATATTTACAATAACCTAAGGAGCATATCACTTAAAATGACTAAAATAACACCATATAATCACATAAATCACTTAAAATGACTAAAAAAATTTAAAAACTGTGCATTTTTATAAGAATTTGAAAAAATTTCTAAAGTTTTCAATTTTTAAAAATTGTAAAAAAAGGGCTAGTCAAAAACTGACTTTGTACTTTCAGAATTCCTTAAATAATACAATCTGAGTATTAAATATTATTTTTACTATTACTTTTACCATTTTTTTTTTTTTTTTTTTTTTTTTGAAAAAAGGTACACAGTATATAGCCTTAAAGTGCACCGAAATTCTATACACGGAGTTTTTCCAGTGACATTCGAACTCGAATCTGCGACACTCTAGCTACGACTTCGTGACCGTAACCACTTGGCCACCGAGGCAATCCCGTCAACTATCAGATTAGGTATTTTAAAAACCACCACAGTAGAATAGAGGTGAGGTTTGCGTTTTTCAAAACAGAGCAAAATGTTATCTTTTTCTCTTTTTTACCAAATGAAGACAGCTTTATAGAGTTACTATAACAAGCATTCAAGACATTTTAAGTAGTTTTAAGTGTTTTCAGAATAAAAAAGAAGGACAGAAGAACATCTCGTAAGACTTCAGAATAATATCATCTCTTCTTTTATCGGTGTTGTGCAACTTTTACATAATAAGAAATAAGATATTTAGAGATGATTTGAAAAATTTTTGGAAAAACCAAACATATAACTTCCATTACGCGTTCGAATTTAATATATCTTTGACTCGAATCCCCTTCTAAATAAGAAATAGCCAAAAAATTTATTTGCTGCATCCGTTTTTCACATCAGTTGAATAAGGTGTTCTATTAAATTATGTCTGATACGCCCTTTCATTCATTATTGAAATTTTTTAGACATGGTACGATTTATACACAAACATTTTTAATTTAATGATTTTTATAATTATTTTGGTTGCCTCCTATGTGTATGTATAACGTACATTAGATATTGTTCTTAAAATTCCATAAAAAGCTAACCATTTAATTTTTAAGGCAAAACTTGAATATTATGAATTGATTTTGAAATGCTACTTCTCCTACTAAAATTAACGTATTTATATGAAGATTGGTTTATAAGTACTTCAAACTATATATAACAAAAGTTGGTATGAGTTTTGCAATAACATGATTGGTATTCGTACAACACTTCGTTTTATGAATGCTTATTGAAAAATTCTTTAAAAAAAAAATGTATAAATTTTGAGTTCTATTATTTTTTTTAAAAAAAAAGTATTGCTTTGATTCAGAAATGCATACCAACTTTTGTTACATGTAACAAATATTGCAATAGGTTTTTCTTAGTAATAGGTTAAAAAAATCAAAGCATTAAAGCACAATAGAAAAAAGCCTTAGCATTTTCAATGAACACAAACAAATTATGTTATTTTTCCGAGATAAGCCAGATTAAAGTTTTGATTTTCCATTGGGATGTGAATAAAAACAAACGTAAAAGTTATCACAACTCTGCTTTTTTTAAACTTAGGGCTTTCAAATTTTGTGAGTTTGTAGACAAATATATATATATAAAAAATAATTTAGGCTAAAAAAGTTAGATTTGATTTTTCTGACCGATTTTTGTCAATTGAATCGTATTGTCTCCCCATAAGCTCATAAAATGTAATTATTTTAACGTTTAGGCCATCTACAGCAAGGATGGGACACGGTTAGCATCTATAATATCCCAAAAGAACAATTTACTGTGAGAATCTTTTATGTAAAGAATCAAAATTATTTCCCTATACATTGAGGAGGAAAGGAAAACAGTTTGTATAAAGAAAGGACATAAAATTTATAAACAGGATTAACATAAGTAAAAAAGACCTATGTTTTGTATAAAAATAGACCTCACAATTCATACAAAGTAAAAAGAAAATGCACTTTGAACTTCAATATTATAGACATATCGGCCTTACTGACTCTGCAGATTATATTGTTTGCGACTGCGTGTGCACTAGATGATTTTGAATTTACAGTTTAAAATAATATACAGTACAATTCGGGAATGTTTTCACAAGAGACAACTTGCATGTGTTATTTATAGAATATAAAAATCCGTGACTTAAGGACCTTAAACTCTCCTTCTTAGATGAAGGTTCATTGAATGACATATACTTTAATCTCCTGTAACCGAGCTATAGACAATTTATTCAAAATGTAAGATAAAAAAAGCAAGTGAGATAAATCAGTAAGTGTCTTTCAAAATCATTTCGGAAAATCAACCAACTATATTCTGAAACATTTGAATCTAAGGAACAATTCAATCAAGTAATGATATATATTTTGTCTTTATTCGCGTCTAAAAGAGAAAGATAAACGTATTCAGTTTGAATCTCAAAACCAGGAAGAACTGTTTTCAGTTTTTTCAATCGTTTCAATTCAAATTGCAGTTTGATTGCAATTCTCCATAATTTCTTTCAGAAATCCCGAGTAACTTATTTTCAATTTGATACAGATGCGATCGTTGCTACCTGGAGTTTACCGGCTTTGAACAGCATCTTGACCGTGAACACAAATATAATGATGCAATGCAAATGATCTGCAATGAAGCTTGGAAGAAAAATTTATTCCATAGATAAAAAAAAATGAAATCCACATTGGCAACAACGCCGTACATGAAAAAAAAAGTTTTTGAAGTCAGACCCGTCTGTAGAAGTTGTAAGCCTACATTTTGATTATAATGATTACAGCGCAAAACAATGTTATGAAACGTCAAATGAAACAGATGCATCATTGACTGGATTTGCTAACTTTGAATCATACCTCCATATTCAATTTGGTGCAAATCAAACAAATTCTGAAGGTCAATTTCAAGCCGCAATCTATATCTAAAGAACATAGACAAATGAATGAAATTAATGCAAAACTCAATCCCAATCCTCTTTCAGAGTCACCTGAATTGAGTCAAAACAGTTTTTTAACTCTGCAATGAATCAATACCCCCTAATACAAATCAAGATTCTCTATCTTATTAATATGGGCAAATGCAATATATAATATGCGACAGATGAATCCGGAATTCTACAGTCATCAACCAAATGCGGCATCTAAATTCTGTACTTTGGAATTCGTTTTAGTGTTAAGTGTGTACAAATATATTTAATTCAAAATCTTATCTCTCTTTAAACATCATTTAATTCGTAACAGAGAAAGTTAATATGTGTGTAAAATGTGCTATGAATATATGTAGGAAATAGCATTAAATTGGTTTAAAATATAATTAATTAAAATGTTTTAATTGTTCACTTCATTTCGAGAGAGAGAGAGAGAAATTATAAGGGATGGCAACGCCAAACGAGCCAAATTGAATTGAGAGGCATTTCAATGTCCAATGAAAGAATTTGGTGTGATGACGTCAGACGCATATAGTCCCTGAGAGCGATTTGATCTTGAATTCTACTCCGACTATGAACGTAGAAATTCGACGTTCTCTTAGCGGTTTTGTTTTGTAAGCAACGCAGACCACTTCTTTAGGCATAACGATGTTTGGCGTCCCCATATCATAGGTGAACCCAGATCTTTATTCGAACTGTCTTTTATGTCTCTTTCTGTAAATTATTAAAAGCTGTAAATAGCCTGTTTCTTAATTTTCCTTATCTTAATAAATTAATTGTTCGTTACACTTGGCTACTATGTTTTCTTTCGTCCAAAATTTCACCATTACCCCTAGAGACCGTACCACATATATATGAACCAAATTTGAAAAAGAATTTGCGGCGTTGATATCAACTAATCGCGCGTAACTTATATAAAATGGGTGTTAAAAGGCAACAGACTTTGAAACGACATCTATTAGCACTGCTCTAGTGGAATAACAGAGTTGTGTGTACAGAATATAGAAATTAAATAACCAGACCGTATGATATTATATATCTTATGTAACATAAATAAAAGAAATAGTCTCATTTCCATGAAATCACATGTTGGGGCATTTGAGTGTGTAATTTATTGTCAAGAAAGAGTTTTGATGTGCTACAGACAAGATTCGATAGAATCACTTAGCGGCTAGGCTTAATGAATCAATTGTGTGCGTTGTTTTTAAAATACGTT
>BMAV01021479.1:455861-477728 GCA_019973955.1 Trichonephila inaurata madagascariensis
GGGAGGGCATATATCATATTCAGGAACATCTGCTTGTTGTTCTTCCTGTTGGATAGACAATCATGAGTCACGATACTATGCGTTCAATAAAGCTTGTTTTTGTTTGATTCCATACCGTATGCGTTGTATTCCTTTTTCAGCGCCGATGCTTTCATCATCCTTTACGTACATAATACTCTCCCTCATTTCAGAATTTCATGTTTCTCAGATGATTTTTCGTGAAGTTATGGCAATAAACCCACCTGTTGCTTAAGTTTTGCACACCAGTGTATAATATTTTCTGATATCAGAAAATAAAATATAAATTTACAGTGATATGAAATATTTATCTCAATTATTTATTATTATCAGTACTGCACAATGCATTTCAGAATGAATTAGTCAATACTAAATTAAGAACAAGCTAAAATATTACTAGTCACTACCAAGGGCATTCTAACCTAAAAATTTTTTTTTAAAAAAATACTTATTTACACTCATATATTACACTTATAAATGTGTCAATACTACACAATTTATTTTATAGTACATTTAACAATACTACATTAAGAACACCATTAATAAGTATCCATGACCCCATGTGCTTGTCATATATAAAATTATATACAAAAATTATAATACTTATTTTGATAATTTGTGCGGTTTATATTTATTCCCTTAACTGCTGAATCAAAGTTACCCGATTCGCTCCCCAACTTCCTCTTTTACCACGTAGGCACGCAAATGTGATATATTGAGGGGGATAAGGAAGGAAAAATAAAGAAAGAAGCAAATAATCTTACAAAACTAAATCCTTCGCAAATTCTGTGAAGGTCCTTTTATTGTATTCCACAAAGTGTTCGTAATAATTTTATGAATAGCAGTAGACAGAAAATATCGTCTTACGGAAAGGCATATATATACGTACAGGGCAATTAACGCTTTGGCTGAGGGAGACATTTATATCACTTAAGAGTTAAAATTGTTTTGTAGCTTAAGTGACAAAGTGTATTATTGAATTAAATACATTGTCATTTTATGGAGGGGAGACGATGAAAATTATGACTGAATATTGGGTAAGAAATATTGAAACTTTGAGAAGCACTGGCATAACAAAATTAACTATAAATGGCTGTTATCTGATGTGAGTTTACTATCTGTGACAGAAAGAGGGTGGTTTCGTTCTTTCTCCCTTCTCTATATTGATGACAATTATTTAGTAATGTCGCTAGAGCAAATATAGGCAATTCCATGATTTGATTAAATAATGTTTTCCAACCTTACTCCCGGGCCATCCAATCGTCCTACGCGTCCTTTGATTTGTTCTTCTTTCACAAACCTCTTATAACAACTAAAGCCAAGTTACAGCATCGCAAGGCTCATCTATTGACACCACTGAATCTTTGCAGTCAGTAGCAGTAATTTTGGAGGAGCTGAGACTAATGACAAATGTGAAAACAATTTGCTGAAATCACGGAAGACGCAAGAATGTTAAAACAGAGCTGACAATTGCAGATTGTCTAGATTTTACAAAGAAGAGAGTTGAAAATGGAGGTCGTAGAGAAGTTTTATGGGCAAAAGACAGAGCAACAGCAAGTGCCAGCAAGCATAATGCCTTTTTTTTTTCTCCTGTTTGTGGTGCTAACTATTATAATGGTAATACAGGACAGGAACAGGTGCAATGCTGTAACTTTGTCCATCCTGGTTCCACGAAGTAAGTGTAGAGTTAAAGGGTGACTCCTTTTTTCTATTGCAATGAGTGTAGCGTGTGATACGAGGGCCAGTTCTCATTCAATGATGTTTATCTGATTTTCACCATTTATTTATTGTTGATTTATAGATAAAAACTTTGAATTTTTTTTTTTTTTTTTGATTTTGTTTGTTTAATAATAGAGGTTTAAATTTATTTCTTATCAGTTGACAAACATGCAATTCGTGTAAAAATACATTTCTATTGGGAAAATTTAAATGTAGAGATGAAAGTTTCTTTTATTCTTTTTATAATGCTCTCTGTCCATATTTCGTACAGTACCTTTTATGGGCAATTGCAGAATTATCCATATTTAACTAAAACACACCAACAAACGTTAGAGATATCACACACCTCTAGATAAAAACCCAAGTATATAAGTCAATTTATCTCATTTTTGAGAAATTACAAAAAACTTATTTTTTTTTAGAAAACCTATGAGAGATATCCCAATTCTAATATCACACGCATGAAGCTAACATTTTATAAATCTGATTTAACTTATTTCAAGATTGTCTGTTCAAAACCTAAAAAAAATACAATTTTCGAGTAATTCTAGTTTTATACCAGCATTAAGCAACTTTTTTGTGCACTAAGTGGAGTTATTTTACTTTTCCTGAAAGTAAAATGAGTTACATTAGTTTTCACCTTAAAAATAAGATAATTTCTCTTTGCGGTATTTTGAGTTATTTCGTGTTTGGGTAGTGTTCTTTCTTATATACTGGCTTTAGTTTTTAGTTTTATGTAGGTCGAAGATTAAAATGATTGAAATAAAAATGGATTGTGTGTAATCAAAAATAAAATTTGTTTATTTTCACCTTCTTCTATAATTAATAACTAGAATAAACTTTAAAAATAATAAGGCGGTTTGTTCTCGGCAACAAATTCGAGTAGATACCTAGTTAGTGGTCTTACATTTACTATAAGTATAGTTATTACTTAATATGTACTTATTATACCAATTGCAAAGAGATCTTAAAGTACTTATTGGAAATTATTTTTATTATGTAATCGCAATAATTATCACCTTTGCAAGTTTTTATAACATCGGTACACAGATGGGTATCCCTTATAAATACATTGTCTACCTTTGAATATTCTTATCTCGCTACTTCAACATTGGCAAAATTAAAAAAAAGTTAGATATTGTTAGAAAAATAAAGTTAAATCTAGTACACTTAGTGAAACAATAGTAGGTACCTACCTACATTAATAAGAAAATATCAAACTAAAATAATTCGTGCTTAAAATGACATCAGACTTTACTGTTTTCTATCTTAATTGTCTCAACACCCTCAAGTTATAAATCATGGTTTAATCATTGGTTTGTCAAAATTAATAAGTATCTACAGAAAAATATGGCACCCATTGCACGGAATGTTCTTAAACTAGAAACTATTATTGTTTTACAAAACCATTTTGTAAAAACTGTCAAAGTACGGTTTTGGCACTACATTTTTATCCACAAGTTCTTTAATATCCTTTTTTTTCGCATCCGACAAACTAAATTTTTCTGTACATGCTGTTGTCAAACTTATTGGCATATCAGATACAGATTCCACAGAATGTCTAGTCCTTCTCTTCTTCACCAAGCATGTCTTAAATACAGTATCTGCAAACGATGTTTTATAGAAAAATGTCATAGGACTATGCTTTTCAACTTTGATCATTTTAATATCGTGCCACTTAATTTGGTTATCTTTATCCTTATTGAAATGCGTGTCCCACGCTTCTTGA
Source organism: Trichonephila inaurata madagascariensis (assembly GCA_019973955.1). Lineage (NCBI taxonomy): Eukaryota > Metazoa > Arthropoda > Arachnida > Araneae > Nephilidae > Trichonephila > Trichonephila inaurata. Next base: position 459,328 of record BMAV01021479.1, read on the forward strand.
AGTGCTTTTAAATCGTAAAATAGATCATGTGCCATTTCATGCACTTTGTATGCTGGTCCAGATATTTTGGCAGCCGAAATCAGGGTGATATACTGTTGTGTTGTATAAATAGGACCTGATTTTATATGTCTTTTTACTTGTTTTTCGATAACACTATGAACATTGTTCCCTTCGTTTTATGAATGTCCTCTTCTCAAATACTTGGGAGTAATTGACTTCACTCTCATATTGGACTCAGCATAGGCATAAGCAGATAACATATACTTTTCTTTTTTGCTGCCGCAAAAGTTGTCTGAGTAAAATATCCGATCAAGACTCCACGAGGATGGTCATTAAGCTGCGATTCCATGAAAGCTAAAACACAGCTTCCGATTTCTATAGCACCACGCTTACCTTGAGTCTCGTCCAAAAAAAACAGTCCACAATCTTTGCATACAAATCACTAATAGTAAATTTAAAGCAATTGATTCTGGACTTGAAAAAGAACAAAGAAACCTGCCCTTTAGATAATTGCATAACTGCCAGGAATTCGTAAACGACTACTTTCCATCTGATTCTTTTTTTATCTATTTCCTTCTCCTTTCGCGCCAGGTCCGTCTCAAGCAGATGCTGCTGATAGGCTTGGTGTAATTTCAGTTTTTGTTCATCATTTGCACTTTTGAAGCCCTCACACAAATCACACAAATCTTTTTTTAGGGGGGGAGGGGATCAGATATTGAACTGAACGTTAAATATGCGATGAAGTGTCGATTCGGAAGCAAACGGCAAGTTGTTTTCTTGGCGTAAGTCCGTATATAATCTCGGTATAAATATCTGCTGTCACTTTGAATATATTCCCGTGTGGTCTGGGCTCGGAGATAGTGCGATTCTGCACGCTAAATAGAGTTGATAAACTGAACAACACTATTTAACAGCAGGGTCTACCCAAGGATGATTTTTATGTTTGCCTCTTTGTTCTCTCTCTATAAATCCAGATTCTGCTTTTTGGTTGGCGGTGTTTTAATGTATTGTGAGATCACCCAAGTCAAGCGTAGCCTTGAGAAAGTTTTTACGAACACGAATGCGTGAGTTATTTTCTTCAAAATAGAAGGCTGTATTTAGAGCTCAGTATTTTTCCTTGCATATGTATTGGTATTTCGGCTTAAATTCGTGGGTATGTCGGACAATATACTCCCTCTGTCGAAGATCCCCAAGTCCCCCAAATGCATCAAACAATATTTGACAATATTTACTTTATTTCAAAAATACATAAATGATAAATAATTACATAAAGAACGCTCTATTTTAATTTATTTATTCTATATACATATCTTTATGGTTAAAATTAGTTTCAAACTACCTACTTTTAGTATCATTTTATATTAATGTCTCTTGTACTGTGTTTCAAATATTTTCATTATGAACTAGTCACTATTAAACAGTAAGTGAGAGTTATATTAACATCGCCCTAAAAAGCCACACGAAGACTATTTCGGATGGATTTCGTTAATTTGTACCTCGGCCAAGTTACGAGGACGACACCTGAGCTGGCACCTCCCTCTCTTAACAACCACACTGCATTAAAGGGAGGACATTAAACTTCGTGATAATTAATATGCATCCAACTGCTCTACACGGTGGCTCTTGAGGGGCTTCTAGGCTCGCATTCTCTACACTTAAGCCACAAGTTCTTCAGCATAATAACATTGGTACAGATGCCAAAATCTCCTTATCAGATAAGGTATTTTGAAACCACCACGGTAGAACTGTGGTTAGGTTTGCGTTCTTCATCACAAAAATTGAATTTCAATTTTTTACTCGCTTAGCAAATGATGGAGAACTTACGCAGCTTTGCAGAGCGACTGTAACAAGTATTCAAGCCATTTTGAATAGTTCTAAATGGTTTTAGAGCAAAAAAAGTGTGACAGAGGAAGTATCTAATGAGATTTAGATTCGTATGCAAGATCAGCATGATTTCATTTTCTTAACTGTGTTCTTTGTGTGCAACTTTTACATCATAATAATTAAGATATTTGGAATATTTTAACAAGTTTAGGGGGGAAAAAACCTAACTTAATTTTTTAATTTAAAGTATTTTTCACTCGAACACCCACTTCTGAGCAAGAAATCCGCAGAACACTTAGCGTATTCATGGTTTTAAATCAATAAAATGAGGTGTTCTTTCAAAGATTATTTAATGAGCCCTTTTAATCGTTGTTTAACTCTCCTTTTAAATAAATTTATAAAAAAAATTCATAATTCATAAAAAAAAATAGTAAATACTTTAACATTTAAGCAATCTACAGCAAAAATAGGGGCCCAATCATTATTCAGTTCTCTAATATCCCAAATCTTGCATGTAAAGAATCAAAATTATTTCCCCACAGATTGAGGTAAATAAATCAGATTGTATCAAAGAACAGAGAATATTTATAAAAAAGTTAAACATGAATAAGAGTTGCCTGCCTTTGGTATAAAAATAGTCCTTGCAGTTCATTCAATCTTCATTCAAAATGCGCTTTGAACTTTCTGTTATTACTCTCTATAGATGTATATTGACATTAATGATTCTACGCATTATTCTACTTCGGACTGTATTTGCACTTAGTGATTTTGAAAGTACGCGTATTAAGAATAACATACAGTATAATTCGGATGTTCTTAAACAAAGCACAATATGCAAGTTTTATTTATTAAATATAAAAATAGCACAAAATTAAAGCTCTTCTTCAAGACATACATATTTTTAAAAAAATTTGTTCTAAAAAAAATGTCATAATAAATTATTTATACATTAATTACCTTTTAGTGAACTTCAGATTATTTTTAAAAAAAACTGCATTTAAAAACAGATGCGAGTATGATATATCCGTAAAAGTTTCTGACAATCAATCAGGAAAATCAACCAATTATTTTTTCTGACACAATCCAATCCACACAAAACAATTCAATCAATCAACCAAATATTGTATCATCTTTTTCAATCTAAAAGAGAAAAATAAAGAATTCTGTTTGACATTCCAAACCTGGTGGATTTCTGTTTCAGTTTAATCGTAGAATTTAATTCCCAAGTTTGCTTTTATGGAAATTCTCCTTTATTTCTGTCTGAAAGCCGAAGTAACTCTTCTTCAATGGGATACAATTGTGATCGTTGCAACCTGGAATTTTCGGACTTTGAACACTATCTTGATCATGAGTGCAAATCTTATGATGCAACACAAATGACCTACATTGAAGCTCGGACGTTGGAAAACTTATTCCATAGATTTAAAAATGGAACTAAAGCCCACATTAGCAACAGCCCCATAACTGAGGAAAAGAAGAAGTTTTTGATGTCTGACCTGGCTTTAGAAGTTGAAAGCCTAGATTTTGAATCTAATGATTATAGCGCAAATCAATTATGTTACGAAACGTTGAATGAAAGAGCTAAATCACTTTCTAGTATCGATGACTTGGAATCTTACCTCCAATCTCAGTTTGATGCAAACCAAACAAATCCTCAAGCAAATTGCAATCAACTATTCTTATATACAGGACAGAGACAAATGAAGGAAATTAACGCACAAATCAATACCAATCCTCTTTTGGTGTCACATGAATTGATCCCGAAACAGTATTTTAAATGTGCAACGAATCAATACCCTAATACAAATCAAGATTCTCTAGCGGCTGAATATGGGCAAATGCAACACAATATGCGGCAGATGAATCCCGAATGAAACAAATATCAACCATTTGTACCAACTGAATACAGACCTTTGGAACTTGTTAGCTATGAATCGAATCAATATATAGACACAAATCAGCAAAAAGTATCACTTTACAACAAAGAAGTAAAATTTTATCCTCGTGTAGAAAATCAAAAATACCACCACTCGTTTAAAACATCTGAATACAGCCAAATTGAACTTGGTAGACATGAAAATAATCCACAATTTGGTACAAATCAAACGGCTGTGTTATCTGAATGCAGCCAAATGGGATATTATAACAGAGAAATGAATCGACAATTCCATACAAATCAACAAATGGTGTCATCTGAAAACGGGCAAATTGAACTTGGCAGACTTGAAAACAATCCACCCTTCGGTACAGATCAGCTGATTGCGTCATCTGAATACAAACAAATAGAATATTATACCAAATATATAAATCCGCAATTCCATGAAAACCGACGAATTGTCACAAATTCAAATGAAAATCATCCATTTAAGGAGAGATCTGCTTCTCAGCTTCTTACTAGAGCAAATGAAGTAGACTTAGAGCCTCCTCAAAATTTTAAAAGTAATCAACAAAGTTTAGATTCCGTTGAAAATTTCATCAAGGAAGAAACGAAACATGCAAACATAAATCCTCTTCAGCAAATGGATGCAAACATCTCTTCAATAACCCAAACTGAGCTACAAGCTGAAACATTTCACAACAACACTGTTTTAGTTAACTCGTCATTTGAGAAGAATTCTAATGTTGATTTAAAGGGAACACCAAAAGAATATGGATATTCCCGAAATTCGGTAAATAACAGTGGTCAAAATGGATGCAATCCTTTTCAAAAGAAGACAGTTGGATATCGCTTAGAAAAAGAAAAATTCAAAAAAACTTTAAAATCTTCTCGGCTCAATGGTATTGGTGAAGAACTTAACACTTATGACTCGGGGAAAAATAAACTCCTGAAGCAATGTTTGAATAATAATGCAGAAAATGTATATGTGTGTGATATGACTAAAACTACTTTCAGTAATAAATCTAATTTCATAAAACACGGTCTTACTCATACCAGAGAAAGTTTATTTAAATGTGATATGTGTGAAAAGGAATTTTACCAGATACGTAATCTAAAAGGTCATTACCGTATTCATACTGGAGAAAAGCCGTATAAATGTGATATATATAAAAAAGAATTTAAACATAAAAGTAATCTATATAAACATCATCTTATTCATACAGGAGAAAAGCCATACAAGTGTGATGTGTGTGAAAAAGAATTTAATAAGAAATTTAATCTAAAAACACATCATCTTGTTCATACTGGAGAAAAGCCATACAAGTGTGATGTATGTGAAAAAGAATTTAATCAGAAAGCTAATCTAAAAACACATCATCGTATTCATACTGGAGAAAAGCCGTATAAGTGTGATGTCTGTTAAAAGGAATTTCAGTTCAGAAGCAGTTTAACAGCCCATTATTATACTCATACTAGAGAAAGGCCACACAAATGTGGTAAGTGTAAAAAAGAATTTAAACGCAAAGCTCATCTAGATAAACATAATGTTATTCATACAGAAAAAAAGCCAAATAAGTGTGATGTCTGTGAAAAGGAATTTGGGTCAAAAAGAAATTTAAAAGCCCATTATTGTACTCATACTGGAGAAAGGCCATACAAATGTGATAAGTGTAAAAAGGAATTTATTTATAAAAACTCTCTAAGAAGACATCATCTTGTTCATACTAGTGAAAAACCACAAGTGTGATGTGTTTGCAATGCAATTTTTTTTAGAAAGGCAATCTCTAAAAGCACATTATTGCATTTATATTTGAGGAAAGCCTTTTCAGTGTGCTAAATGTAAAAAAGGAATCTCTAGACGGAAAAGTAATCTAAAAGCACATAATTGTGTGTATTCATACAAGAGAAAAGAAATTTAAGTGAAACGTAATCTAAAAAAATACTGTGATACATTTAATATCAGGTAAAAGTGATTTTAGTGCTACGTAAAAATATATTAAATACAAAATCTTATCTCATGAAACATCACTTAATCCTAAACAGAAAATTTCTTAGTGTGTAAAATGTTCTATGAAAATACTTATATAGATCAAATTTCAAAAGAATTTGTAGTTATGATATCAGATAAAAGTAATTTATATACACGATGACTGTGAAAATTCACTGAAATTTTAAACTGACGTCGATTAGCAGTACTGTAGTGAAATTAATAACACGTTTTGTGTATGGAATATGGAAAAGAATTGGGCAAAATATATCTAATATATTTCCGTGACATAAAACACAGGAAGAGTTTCATTTCCGTGTGTGAAATCACTTAATGAGGCGTTTGATTGTGTTTTTGTGCGTGTGTGTGTTTCAGCATCGAGTTTTGATGTGCTACAGACTAGATTCGATAGAATGGCTTTAGTGGATAGATTTTACGAATCAATTATGTGCTTAGTTTTAAAAATACTTTGTGATAATTTTTGAACTTTCAATGCTCCAGACATGTACAGCAATATTTATTTTCGAGTGATTGGCAGAAGAATGATAAAATGTTAAAACGTAATATTTACTATACATACTGGAAAAATAATTACCAAAATTCGGTTTTTTTTGTTAAATATATAATAAAAGTCTTAAGGACTTTATAAAAATTTAAAATTTACTTTTATTATAACCAAATGAAGGCAGATTATTACTTGGAGTGAATAAAGTATTATTTTCATACAGTGTAATTTCAAATTATTTTTTTTAAATATAAAATGAAGCGGTTTTTAGAATATCTATTTTTTTTCTGTATTCTTCAAATTTTTAATATTCTTAAGATTAATTCTGTTTCGTCAACCGTGCTCAGACTGTGAATAGCGCTTTGTTAGTTTCGGGCTGATACGTGAGGGAAGCGATAATATCTAGAAAAAAAAAAGGAAAAATTGTTTAAAAAAAGTCATTATCTTACTGAAAGGAATCCAAACATAATATATTTTGACATAAATACAAAGAAAATACATATTTACATTCATATAATAACCTTAAAAATGTATCAGAGCTGCACAATGTATTTCAAAATCAAATTATCAATACTAAATTAAGAACAAGTTTAATGATAACTACTGACCCCATAGTCATTAAAAAAATTTTCAAACGTAGGTTTAGCGTTAAAAAATAATACTCAAAGCTCTTTTTTCTATATTTAGCTGAGATCCATACTTCATCTTCAAAAAAACCACGGCAAAAAGGTTGGTTTTACAATAGTAGGTTGCTGGAAATGGTAATAGAGTGCGAAACATTTTTATTTTCATTACACACAAAAAAAAGAAAAAAAATCATCAGTCAGACCTTTCTAAAATTCAAAGAGAGTTTTAACGCTAAAATCCCTTTTGGCTTCGCATCTGACGTGAAATCCCCTTTGACAGAACACATCCCCTCCGGAGTATTGTGAAATAGATTCGTAACCCACTCGTAACTCGCTATCAAGTTGTCATCAGCAAAAAAATACTTCTGAAAATGCTTTGGCAGCATGGCTATATCTTTTTCAACGGTTCGAAATCAACTTCCAAATTTCTTCAGCCTTTTAAGGTGCCTGACTAATGCAAAAACATCAATTTTGATGAAAATGACAATTTTTTTTTACTTCTAACTTTCTATAGTATAAATTTTTGCTTTCGAAAAATACCTTACTTTTGTTTATACTTCAGTTATTTACCAAGTTATAGCGGTTTATATGTCAAGAGAGAGCAGTTAAAACGAACCGGAAGTTAAATATCGAAACCGGAAGAGTTTGCATTTTAATATTTTTTTACAATTTTTGGTTTTTTATCGATTTTCTTTAAAAAAAATTAACTTAGATAAGGTAATGGGGGGAAAATGGCTTTTTTTTTAAAAAAAAATAGTTTATTACTTTTTAGGAAATTTAGCAAATAAATTCGTATATTCTTTGTCATCTATTCGATTTTTTTCTGAATTTAAATCTCGATATTTTGTATCATATTTAACTTTTTTATATATTTGATAGAAAACTGTGTTCTTAAGAACAACATTTTAATTAATTATGCCTAAAGTAAGATCAGGGAACTCTAAGAATCACCGATTTAATGGAATGTGCCTCATCATGGGTACTAGCAGTAATGAGAATGTTGATACAGCTAATTCCAATAATACTTATTCAGCTGTTGACAAAAAGTTGAAATCTATTCATAAAAGTTTCAAAATTCACTCAGAAATCCTTTTTCAGTAACATTTAATCTAGTATTTTATTTAAAAATACAATTATTTATCTTGAAACATTTCACTTATGTGCATTATTAACGTTAATTCCTTTTAATTTGTGATATACTGGTTTATTATCATAGTATATAATTATATAAAAATGCAAATATTTGCCTTGCTTTCTTGTACATGGATTTGTAGAATCTGATAAGGAACGCATTTTAACTTCTGCGCAACACTTTAGAGTTTAGAAAATTTTCTCGGAGAAAAGAAAAGTTGCATAGAAACAAAAATTATTAACGATGAAATAAAGGCAAAGTGTATTTATATGGAGGGTTTAAAAGCTGTTATTTATATGCTTTTTATCATAATTTCTTATAAACTTTGTGAAAAGCAATATTTTTTAAAAGAATTATTCGTAATTATTTACTGATAAAATGACACACATTATTACATTTTATATTACATATTTCTTAAGCTCTAAGATACTTAGTGGAAATCTATACTTGTTTTTCGCCTTAAAAATTATCATTTTTTAATGCAATGTAGTTTTACTAGTGTTCCTTTTAGGTCAATAATTTGTATTTAAAAAAAAACTATGTATTTAGACATTAAGAAAAGCTTTTATGACTCTATAAAATTGGTAACAAAATTTTAAAAAAAAGAATTTTAAAACAAATATGTAATATACTGTTATGTTCTTATATATTCTTTTGATACATATAGGTTTTATGTTGTTTTAGCGGTATAAATTTTTAAGAGATTTAGATTTTAAATCTTTAAATGAGTTTTTCTCCGATACAGATTTTTCATATTTTATCTCACGCCAAACATAATATCTCAAAAGGTTCTTGAGATAATTGCCTAAAATTTTGCTTCATTGTTTATTGTTATATTATATATGTTGTGTACTATAGATTAAGAAAAAACAAAACATTTACATTTTTTATGATTTTTATCTTCGTGATAAATGCAAAATGTTTGAAAATTTGCATTTTGTACACTTTTTGACTCCAAATTTTGTGATAAATTTAAATTATTCCAAAGATGATAAATCAAAGCATAGGTAACTGCTTTCTGAAAAAATATATAACAACTTTTTATTTTATTTTATGTATTAGAATTTATTTTAATGTTTGCCGTCATGTGCAAAAAATGCCTAATTTTAACTTAAAATTGCCCATTTTCTTACAATAATATATAAAATCTTTTTTTTTTTTATTTTTATAATTTTTTCAGTTATAATTAACCAAAAAATGAATTTAAAGATGAATTTTCAGCAATATTTAAAAAAAAATGTTTCCGTAAATCCTCAGGTACCTTAAGTTTTAAATCATTTATCAATATTGTCAGATATTTCAAAGACAATTTTGGCAGAGGGGGAGAGGCTAGGATTGCTTTAAACTTCGGCTCCATCATTTTAGTTTTCTACGGAAAGCAATAATTTTATCTCATATGTCCTAAATATGCATAATTGCTCCATGAAGTTGATAATTTAAGATATTTAGTTTCTCGAATATATATGTTTTCGTCAAAGTATAAAATTCGGCATTCTATAGAATACCTAGACATTGTATATTGCCTAAAACTAGCTGGCAATGTATGAAGTGATTCCTATTTTACATACTGCTTAGGCATTCTACAGAATACCTGATGAGAACCGTATGAAGCACATCTCCGATTCGTTTCGAATATTGAGTGGTAAGGCACGAGATTTTTAACTCAAGCCTCAGGCTCAGAATTTGTTAGTTGCACTTTGTGATTCATTTAGGTGTGTCAAAATATATAACTTTACATGTTAAAAAAAAATGAATTTTTCCTGTGCTGCATGAAAACGGAGGAGCAATATGTAGTTTTAAAGGAGTCATGGTTTCTATATTCATGAAAAAAAATATTGGAAGATGATCTTCCCAAAATTCCAGTTAATGCTGCAAAGTAAAAGTTTTTTCTTAACTGAAACTACTTATTAGAAGTTAATAACTAAAAGGGGCAAACAAGTAATACAAAATGCCAAAATGACTACTCAGAAGGAACCCAAGGACTATTGTTTGCTGAATAGCTGTGATGTTATGTTTGTTTGTAAAAAAAAATTAAGCTCATGCGGCTCTATGGATGTTTAAGCTGCAGCTCTTAATTTCCACACGCAAATATTATTTATTTCATCAAAAAAAAGCATTTAAAAATTGTTCTGAATCGAGTAACAAGGATTAGGCACCGTTTCTATCTATCAGCCACTTGTACTCGCTTTTACCGCACGCCTCCCTCGTGACAGGCGTTGTCACTGTCGTCAGTCCATCGGAAGCTCTCGAATGAAGCCATCATCGGATGTTTCTATGAAGGTTTTAATTCGCTTCCGACGCAGGACAGTTTGCCGTCTTCACCAGTGCTTTGGCTGTGAAGTACAGTTTGTTGTTTCAAGTAAAAGTGTTAGAAGCGAATTATCTTCTCAAAGGTATGTATGTAAATATATAATAATAAAAAAACAGAAGTAAAGGTAGGTAACATAATAAGTATTATATTTTTAAAATGCATATTATACATATTTTTTTCCAAATAAGATACCTAACTACTTTTTGAAGATAATAAGAATTGTCAAAAAAGAAACAAAGTGCTACTGTTGGATATTACCGCGAAAGTGTTTTTATTAAAATGTATATTTTAGAAATTATCTATTTTATTATCTATTTATTTTATAGCTTTTACTATTTAAAAATTAGCGTTAAAATAATAATTATAAGTGTAAGTACCTATAAATTGTTACTTAATAAACCTATTTTCGAACTCTGAGGATCAAAGTAGGTAGGTATTTGCAGTTTTAGATTGTTTATATGTATGACAATTTTCATTGAATTTGGCATTGCTGGTCATAACACTTTTACTCGTAATTTAAGTATCAAATATTTTCCAAAAATTAAAAAAAAAAGAACTAAAATGTGCAGACTGCGCCATGATAAACATGTTCTGACAAGTCCGTTCGTGCCAGTCGGCCATCACCGTACACGGGAGGCGACCACAGATGCGACGAAACTATGTATATGTAGTCAATCAGAACTTGAGGGAGTGAGGCAAACAGTGTTTCGTGTCTAAATTATATATTTTAATAATTAAATTATTAGAGAATTATTTATTTTATTTATGTAAGTATTTTTTATTGGGAAATATCGTTTTAAAATGTTTTTTGATAAATTATATTTCATTATGCCCTGCTTCTCGTATGTATTTATGTAGGTATACGTTGACATTGTAAATAATGGCGAAACATTTTATCTGCTGTTTTGGATACCTAAATAAATAATTTTAAAAATTCCTTATTACAGCTTCACCGCAAGCATGACATACAAAAAAAGAGAAGAGAATCTAGAATTCAATCGGGATTGGATGGAGTCGTTCGCTTTCACATGCAACTCAGATGGCCTTCCAACTTAACTCATTTGCCTCGAAAAATTCGCACACAATAAGAAATCAAATTTAGAGAGACACTTTACTACAAAACATACGCAGTTTTCTAGCAAATATCCAGCCAGCAAAGAACAAAAAAAAAGCTGCCGACGAGCTCCAAAAACAAAAACAGCAGTCAAGTTCTATGTTGAGTAACTGGACTTAATTTACAAGTAATGTGTTAATCTGACAAGTTTCGCGGTATTAGAAATTGAAAAAAAAGCAAACCATTCACAGAAGGTCAGTATGTCAAAGATTGCTTCATATGTGCATCGGAAAAACTGCTTCGTGATTTCAAAAACAAACCAGAAATCTTGAAAAAAATCAAAAGTTTGCCACTTTCCACTACAACAGTACAAGATAGAGTAACTAAAATGTCTTGAAATGTAGCATATTTTTAGGTGGAATATATACTACTTTCTTCTGCCTTATCACTTGCTAGAGATGACTCTTGCGACAAAAAAGACACTGGACAAGTTGCCCTTTTTTCAGGTATATGTCTTCCCAAGGTCCAAAAGAAGAACTTCTAGCATCGCTACCGCTCTCGGGACTAACTAGAGGGGAATATATAGAAAATGCCGTGCAAATATGTCTTGAAGACAATAAGATAGATTTTGATAAAATCGTTTCAATAGCAACTGATGGAGTCAGAAGTATGACAGAAAAAAATGAAGGGGCAACAACGATTCTTCAGAGAAAAATAAACAACGAAATTCTTACGTTTCACTGCAGAATACACTAAGAAGCACTTTGTGCCCAAACACTTCCGGTCGAAATAGTTGCGGTCATTAATTTGTTAATCAAGATTGTCAACAGCATCTTTTCAAAAGCACTCTACCATCGTCAGTTTAAAGAAGTCTTAAGCGAAATGGAGACTCAGTATTCCGACCTCCTTCTTCACAATAATGTGCGATGGCTTTCCAAAGGTAAGGTGTTGAAACGTTTTGCGTTGTGCTTGAATGATATAAATATATTCCTCAATGAAAAAGGCATTAATCACCCTGAATTAGAAAACGACTAATGGTAGCAAAAATTTTATTTTATGGTGGGTATCACAGCGAAATTAAATGAGCTGTGAATCTAAAACTGTAAGGAAAGGGAAACCCAGATTTTGTAGAATTGGTTTGCTTCAAAGAAAAATTCTTTTTGCGGAAGATATTCAGAACGGTAAATTACTTCATTTTCAATTTCTAAGGCAACATCGTGATAAACCCAGTATAACTCTGTTGACATGAATTACTTCAACACAGTTATAAAAAGTTAAAGATAAATTTGGTGACATATTTGAGCAATTCAAAACCAACAAAAACACTCTAGCATTCATCGTAAATTATCTCAACACAAGTAGTAATTAAATCCACATTGAGCCATTTGAAGTTGATACTGGATATCTAGAAATTCAATTAATCGATTTAAAAAGTAAAGCTTTGTGGAGTGGAAAATTTACAGAGTTGAAAAGCAAGTAGGAAGAGTTGGAGGTCCAGAAATGTATGTACGTAACGCAACAAAAGTTGACAGCTTTAAAAGAAATGCCTCTAGGTGAGGCATTTACATTCGAAGCATGGAATAGTGATCCAGATTGCTATAATGAGGTGAAGAAGTTGGCATTTGGAGTACTGACTATCTTCGGATTGACTTTTTCGTAAGAGAAAGTGTTCTTTTGCGTGAATATAATTAAAAATAAAGTAAAAAGCCAACTAACAAATGAAAATTTATAGATTCGTGTTTGGAACTTAAAACAACAAATTTTGAGGAAAATTTGTGGAAACTTTCTAAAACCATGCACTGCCAACGTTCCCATTGAATTTGTTTGCTCAAATGTATGATTTTTTTTAATTTTATTTTTAAGTTAAGTTACATTGTTTAGTAAAGTTTAAATTTTCTACTTTAATAACCATGCAAAGACATCACTCCCATTGAATTTGTTTGCTCAATTGTTTTTTATTGAATTACAAATTAGTGTTGTAAGAAAAAGTAAATGTTTAATCGTTTTAATTTTTTACTTAAATACAGGGGCGCGTAGCTACCGCCATATCAGTCGTATCAATGATACGGGGCCCCCGAGCTTCAGGGACCCCAAATGTGTAACTATAGCCCAACTAACAGGGCTCCCATATCTATAAAAGGACCCCGAAGGAATTTTGATACAGGGCCCCCTCTGAGCTGGCTACACCAGTGCTTAAATAATAAGTAATTATCTAATAATTTCATATATATATTATCTAATTTGTTGTGAAATACACTACTTATGTATGAATAAACAGATATTTTTTCTTATGAATAAGTAGATTAGTTTTTTTTATCAAAAAATTTATTTATGGAAGTACTATTTATTGTTGACAAGAAAAAATTTTGTGGCTCTTTAAAAACATCGAAACTTTGTAAATTGTAATTTTTGGCTTTTCCGACTCAAAAGGTTGCCGACCCCTGGTATACAGTATTGCCTCTTGGATTTTTAGTTATTTTTCGTTCTTTGTGAAGCTCATTTGGCTATTGAACACGACGGACGTGTTAGAATTCGGAAAGAGCTCTTTCAACCAAATTCACACAAAAATGTTAAACGTTATAATATTGAACTGTACATCCACCTTTGTGAACATTACCAAAAAAAAAAAATTATTCTAAATAAAGCATTTGTTGTAAAATTCGTAATGTTTTCCTAATGCCAGTATATTGTCACTTGCAATGAGTGGGAAAGGTTTCTAGTGACTTGGAATTTCTGAAGGAATTTTTAAACGAGTATAGGCGAAAGCAGAATTTACTCTTTGAGCCATAACAACTTGCTTAGAATTAAATTTATTCCTGACCACGAAATTCCGCTCCAGTCAGTTACTATTGGGCAAATGATTCGTCATATCAATGCGTAAAACAAAGTACCAAAATAATAAATGTTTTTGCGTGAAAAATGTATAGTAAATACAATTAAAATGTCATTCAAGCCTATCATTATGCAACATTATGTTAATTTCAAATTTTTATTTTTTATATGAAAATTTTGTTTTTCTGAATAAGAAAGACACAATTTTTTTTTTTTTTTTGGTACAACTTTGATTTTCTTTATGTATTTTGAATAATTCTCATTTAATGGCACTTTCATTATTTTTTCAGAATAACCTTTGCATTGCTTAGGAATGTATGTATTCGGTATAGTTGCTGCTGACGCTGACTGGGGTCCTGTAGGACCAGGGTTCAAATCCCGCAGGCATTGATGTTTGTTTTGTATAGTGCCTTCGTGGCATGGAGATACTTTAAATAGCCGTCGAGCCGCAAGTCCTCTTGTGGGGTAAGGGGAAGAGAAAGAGTGGTGGGAGGCCCAGACCACCCCTAAGGTGTTCTCCCTCTACATTGGGAGAGGAGCCGAGCAAAATCGTAGTATCACCTGCTTGGTGCTCAAAGCCAAATCTAACGACAGGCGTAAAAATGTAGCCCTTTTCCACGATGAATTTTGTGGACCATGACCTGATGTTACTGTCGATCAGGTGGCATAAGTAAAAACAATAGCAACAACAGGAATGTTTGTCATTAATATAATAGCTTTATCATGACCATTTTTCATAGTTTGCCGAGATAACTTTGGTCATTCTATAGAATGCCTGTGCATTACATACAGTACCGAGGCAAAGTGTATAATAAATCTCATATTTCTTACTTTGCCTAATAACGTCTGGCATTATATACAATGCCTAGGAATTCTATAGAATGCCAGCATTTCATATTTTGCCGGTAACATATCAAACAAATAGTTCAATTTTATGTCAATTAAACCAACTCGAAACTTATTAGCTTCTGGATTGTAATATTCTTCTAGAAAAATGGCAATTCCATCTCTTAATTTAAAAAATCTTGCAAAAATTTCCCACGTGATAACCATTTTTCCTCGCATTAAAAAAAAGAAACATTGAATGCACTGCACCCATATCCTTACAAAATCCAGAAGAGACTTTTGATTTTAGGAATCCTATTTTTATACAATTTACAAGGATCACACCTATCTTTAGTACAATATTTACGCTAGAACTCACTTCTTTGGAAGTCCGAGCTTCTCTGTGGATCATGCAAGGTATGCAAATGCCAAATTCACAGTGGAGTTTAATTTTCACATGCGCGTATATATTTTTAAATCTTCCAGAAATTGCATGAACACCATAGTTGGATATTTCGACATAATTTTTCTCCTCTGTTTGCCTCGTTTATAAAATCATTTAAAATATTAATAATGCAGCTCCTCTTAGTTCTATTGGCGTACAAACAAGTAGTTCTTCTATATAATGTTGATCTACCATCCCGAAATCAAACGCATGCTACGAAATGAGCATCTTTATTGTTATCTGTTGTCTCATCAACCTGAATTAAAAACAATTTGTCATTCAACTTTCCAAAAAGCTGCTGTTGTGAATCTTAAACTTATTTGAGAACTCTTTTGCATCATTTGATAGAGATATGGACCAACTGCTTAGCACAGAGTTTCTCATACTGCGAGTTGCGCCCTTCTGGAGGGTTGTGTGCATATTGAAAAGTCGAAAACAAAAGATTATTTTTTTTAAAAAATATTAATTTATTTAAAGTAAACGAATAAAATACATTCTGACGTAAGAAAATAAAAAAAAATACTCATTTACACTCATATATTACACTTATAAGTGTGTCTGTACTGCACAATGTATTTTATATAGTTCATTTAACACAATAGTACATTAAGAACACCGTTAATAATTATCAATGACCGGATGGGCTTGTAATATTTAAAATTTTATACAAAAATTAACACTTATTTTGATAATATTTGTGCTGTTTATATTTATTCCCTTAACTGCTGAATGAAAGTTACGCAATTCGCTCCCTAACTCTCCATTTTTCCACGTAGGCACGCGTATGTATTGTATTGAGGGGGAGAGGGAAGAAAAAATAAATAAAGAAGCAAATAATCTGACGTAAGTAATGCCTTCACAAACCTTGTAAAGGTCTTTTTACTGCATTCCACAAAGTATTCGCGGAATAATTTAATGAACAGCAGTACACAGAAAATATCGTCCTTCGGAAAGACATATATATATATACGTCCAGGCCAATTAACGATTTGGCTGAGTGAGACGTTTATATACGTTGATGGCCCTTAGGAGGTAGAATTGTATTGCAATTTTAGCGGCAATATGTATTATTGATATAAATACATTGCCATTGTATGGAAGCGGGCTTTTACGAAGAAGAGAGTTGACAATGGAGGTCGTAGAAGAGTTGAAGGGGCGAAAGACCGAGCAACAGCAAATGACAGCAAACATAATACATTCCTTTTTATCCTGATTGGGATGCTAACTATTATGATGGAAATAAAGAACAGGATCTGTCCATCCTGGTTCCATGAGGAATGTATCGAGTTAAAATGTGACTCCTTCTATTGCAATGAGTGTAGCGCATGATACATGGAAAAGTTCTCGTTAAATGCTGTTTTTTAACCATTTAATTATTCTTAATTTATAGATAAACACTTTGGCATTTTTTGTGATATAATTTGTTCAATAACAAAGGTTTAAATTTATTTCTTATTATTTGACAAACATGTAGTTTTTGCAAAAATACATTTCCGTTTAGAAAATTTAAATGTAGAGATGAAAGTTTCTCTTATTCTTTCCATAACGCAACGTGCCCATATTTCCTAAAGTATCTTATATGAGCACTTGCGGAATTGCCCATATTTAACTAAAACACAGCAACAAGAGTTAGAGATATGTTCATATATACCAATAGGATACCCATACTGTAATGTTTGAAAAACCTTTATTTAGGAAAAATGGAAAGTTTTGTGCAGTATGTTTTCAATTAAATTGTTTAATGCCTCTTTTTGTTAAGTCTACCTTATAAAAAATTAATACATCTGCGCATTATTTTCATTTTATTTTATTTTATTTTATTTATTTATTTTTTGAAAAATATATAAGAATAAAATTTCGTGGAAAAATTTAGATGATCAAATGTATTTAAACAACTAAACAAATAAAACATTTAATGAAATTCGTTTCTGTGATAATAAAACTAAACTTTTGAACCTTATGGTAAATTCATAAGAAGAAATTATTTAACTAGATATATTGCTATTTAAAAATTTCTTAACGTGCTTTGATAATTTTAAAAAAAAACATTAAAAATAAAGAAACATTATTAGGAATCAAATTGTGTGGCTCTTAACTTGACTGAAAGAAATTTACTTAAGAAATTTCAAAATATGTAAATATTTAAAGAATTATACTACATTTTCATTTTTTTCCTTTGTTTTCTGATAACATATTTATAATCATGGTAGTACATTATTTAACAGGTAACATAAATATTTATATTTATACGATATTTTTAATATGAAAATACTTTTTAGCAATGATATATTAAAGAGAAAGTTTCATATTGTTCTAATGTGTTTCACAAAGACAAATTTCTTATTTTTGAAAGAAAGTCATTCGTATTTTGCATCAAAACATGAAGTTCATTTTTTCTATTTTTGAATGAGTTATTCCATTTTACCTTCCTAAATTTTCTTATCCAATGACGAAAGTGTGTTTTAGATATCCCCTGTATCTGAAACAGGATTTTTGTCTGTTTTTCTTTATGCTTGTTCATCGTAATTTTTAAGTACACGAAAACAAGAACCACACGATTCAGAAAGCGTTTTTCCTGAACAAACCCTCTCTTTTCCCCCTAGGCACTGCGTCTTTCTAAACAACCTACTTTTCCAAAGCCACGAGTGACACATTCGGAAGAAAAACATTCTAAATTCAGATTGTGGAACACATGTTTAAAAGAGACTACCTACAACTGTGGATGGAACGACATCGAAAAAAGTTTTTTTTCTGTGGTGAGGAACTCATACAATATTCATAGTTCGACTCCTCCTGCAGCCTTGAAGACTTTACAGAAGACAAAATAAAAGAAACAAATAAGGTGGAAGAAGAAATGCGGGCTTGAAGAAATATAAATTCTGTTAACTGTCTTCAAGTAACAGCATCTGAATAGATTGGGGCTCCTAACATGGAACAGCAACATTGATTTATGTTTGGGAATTTTGTAAAGCATTTTATAT
>BMAV01021479.1:478128-511446 GCA_019973955.1 Trichonephila inaurata madagascariensis
TTACGAGGACTATTCAGAAAGTAAGGAACGTTTTGGAATTAAAAAGAAACTAAGTACAAGAAAAAAAATATTGTACATGTCAGAAAAAGCGACTAAATTTCTACTTTTCTACATAGTTACCAAATAAATTGAGGCACTTATTATAGAGCGGTGGACAAGCTTTGAAATTCCTTCGTCATAGAATTCTGCCACCTGCGATCTCTGCCACCCAGTGACGCGCACCCGCAGCTCCTTGTCGTCGTTAAAACGCTGCGTTGTTAGCCAGTTCTTCATTCTCGGAAACAAGTGAAAATCACTAGGAGCAAGATCGAGAATATAGGGCGGATGAGGGAGAAAACCTCCCATTTGAATGAATTGAGGAGTTCTTAAGAGCGGAGTTCACGATTCTTTTCATCAACTTAGGCGGCCAGTTCGTCAGTCATAATGCTAGAGCGTCCAATCTTCTCTTCCTCGTGAACGTTAATTCGGTCATTTTTAAACTGATTCATTACGTTGTTTATGTACACTTCACACACTTGTCGATAAATTTCCATAGGTTTTAGGTCTTTTGCCTACAAAAAACGTATCACAGACCGCACCTCACAACTGGCGGGATTTTCAATTGCAGCGCACATTTTAAATTTGAATATCGAAAAAATGGGCATCGTTGAAATGTTCCCATTGTGATGGCTGGATGCCGGCTGAGATGCCGAGTACGCAAACACCAAAATATACGTGATCGGAGTGCGCCTAGCGACATCAGACGAAAACGTTCCTTACTTTCTGAATAGCCCTCGTATTTTGCAGTGTGAGTGAAGATAAATAAAAATTCTAGAAAGTTCTAATGCGTGTGGAAAAACATGCCAGATTTATCCGTAGCAGCTCCAAAAATGTACTGCGCATGTAAAAGATTAAGATAAAAGCAAAATATAGAATTTCTATGATTCTGCTCGTCACCGTTTCTAAATCAGTATTATGCAATCCTGCATCACCCGCGTAACTCGACCAACCAGAAAAGCCTTTATAGGAAATCATATGATTCCACACACCACACAATAACTTCCCATTCACAATTATTATAAATAAGTGACATCACTGGATAAAAACAGAATGCTTTTGTCCTTTGTATTGCTTGTGCGTGTTTTTATTAGTGCCACCCCTTTGCGTTTTTGATCATCAACTAGATACGATTTTAAAATACTGCTTTAAAATCATTTCGTCGATTTTTAAACCTGTTTTCTCTTCTATCCATTCAATGAAACTATCAATTATGAAACAAATTTACAGCAAGTATAAATCTAAACTTGAATGCTTGATATTTGTTAAGCATGTTTATTTTATTAGGTTGGAATCCACTAAAAACGGATTTTGTGGAAATGGACTTTAAAGGATGAGGAGGGTCTACTGGCTAGAGGAAAAAATTACACTTACATTTAAAGACCTGTTTTTTTCCCTTAAAATCAAATTGTGTGTTCTATAAAAATGTGCTTTCCATAATTCAATCGAAAGTTTAATGCATACGGTCATGAAATAAGCAGCTAAGCAAAGCTTTATAAGCGTTTAATATGCTTACAAAGTTATATAAATTAACGTACATAACACTGGTATATATATAGGGCTGCAGTAGCTCACAGTGGTAAAGGTATCGGATCATGGCAGGCATGTCATGAGTTCAAGCCCAGTAACACTAAAGATCCGTCATGTAGGGCAGCGATACACGTTAAATCTGTCGAGAACTGAAACGTCCTCCCGTTGGTGTAGTGTGATAGTTAGGAGAGGGGGGTGCCCGCTCAGTTGTCGTCCACGTCACTTGACCATGGTTCAAACAACTCGTGCAGCTGAACAGTGTGCGACGTTAACATTCACTCACTCAAACACTGTGGTATATATTAATTCTTACCTTAAACAATTCATTATTATAATAAATATTATTGTTCTTCTAAATATATTTCAAGAAAATATCACCCAAATTTCAACACCATGTTACGATTCCTACATAATAAATATACTCTAAAATATTAATTATAAAAAACATAATTTAAATAACCTTACCTTGAGAAAACTTTTAAAAGGTTTTAACTTCTCATACGAGCATGTTATGGGAACAAAGCGTTAGATGCTTTAATCTTTCTAAGAAAACAGATTACAAATTAATAAACCTCCCACGCAAAGGAATTAGGAAGCGTTTGTTCCACCCTCTACATAGTACACATACAACTAAGCCGCTTAACATACTTGACTGCAAAGGATTTAAATCTTCATATATCTCAATCACCTCTAGGTTTCAGATTTTAATTGCTTCCTGTAAGGTTTAGCACATTTTGCCTTAACCTACACAATTAATGATCAACCATATATTACTTAGTAGAAATTTTAACTCTTTACCAAATGTGAAACAAACTTCATAATTTTATATCACATATTTTTTTTTCAATGGGCTGCGGATTGTGTGGTGCTTTACCATTGCAGACCTAGTACATTCCCCTAAAGCTGGTATCTCTTTTTAATGCGGCACCATACAGGCAGATATCAATCGCCGCAAGTAATTTTGACGCCCAGTTTTCTCCCCAGAGGAGAAGGCACCTGAGCTCTGACAATTCGAACCTGTATACTAGTATTTAATTTTGACGAGAGCACCCAAACCAAACAGACACTCTGTAATAGGAATCTTTTGCATACTGTATAATCACATGGCATGGCCGCTGTCGATTTTCTGCACCAGGAAAATCCACCGACTTGGGCCAGGATCGAACCCGCAACCTTGGGTTCAGAAGACCAGCGACAAACCAATCACGCCTCCCAGCCGGCTTACATCACTTATGGTTTAGTAAAAACACTCTCGAACTCTCAGTAGAAAAATTCAACAGTTAAATCAAGTATATTAACACAGATGAGATATATACTTTGAAGGCTTAAGAAATTGCAGAATTTATGAAATTATAACATTAGACATGCACTTTTAAAAGAAATATTTCGACTACTTTTCTTCTATATCTCACTGATATGATAAAATCCGTCGCTGATACCTTGAAATATTATTAAAACTCTACGGTGAAATAACTTTGCACAAGTACAAAGAAAATTAAATTATTTAAGCTTATTAACTAAAAACGATGGTTCTTCCATTTTTAAAATAAAAAAACACATTAAATACTTTGGGGTAATCAAGTTTTAAACTTTTATGGTAATATTTATATTAGTGAGACTGAGAGTTGAGTGTGTGAGTGAATATTAACATCGCACAGTTCAGCTACTCAAGGGGTTTTGGAAACAAACCTCGTATAATTTTGAACCATGGTCAAGTGACAATGACGATACCTGAGCTGGCAACGTACTCTTCTATCTTCCTCACAAATCCAACTGGAGAACATTTGAGCTCTCGTCAGATTTAACGTGCATCGCTTCCCTAAATGTCAGGTCTTCAGTGGTACTGGGCTCGAACTCATGACACGCGGAGACTGAGAGGTATATTAACGTCGTAATATAAAACAAAAGAGGGTTACTAGCATACAAACCTCGAAATTTTGTACCTCGGTCAAGTAAGGGACAAGAACTACATCTGAGCTGGTACCTCCTAACTACCACAGCACACCAGCGGGAAGAAATTGAGCCTTGTCAGATTTAACCTTCATCTGCCCCCTCTACACGGTGAATCTTCAGTGGCGTCAGTGAGCTAATATAAACTTCGTCCTGTTCAGCCCCAAGAAAGCTTTTGGAGACGGACCTCGTAATTTTGAACCATGGTTAAGTGACGAGAACGATACTTGAGCTTATACCCTCCTCTTCTAACTTCCACATCACACCAACGGAATTGGGACAGATTTAACGTGCATCTCGACAGATTTAACGTACATCGCCCTCCTACACGGTAGGTCTTTGGCGGCACTAGGCTCGAACACATGAAATGCTATCCCCGAGCCCTTTACCTTGATCACTAGACTAGTACAGCCGGATCAGTGGCACGAAGTCTCGAGCCTGTGAAACTCGGGTCACGTGATCGTGACCATGACCCCAGGCTACTATGGCCACAGTATTTAGATCAGAAGGTTGATTAATTGGTTATTAACACCATGTATGAAGCTACATGAGGACTATTGATGACGGAAATCATAATTTTGACCCATGGTCAAGTGACGAAGGCAATATTTTAACTGAAACCCTAATCACCAAATTACCACCCCCTTCAACTTGAATGTTTTGTCTCGATTGAATATGCTTTAGCCCCTTTACAGGGCAGGAGTTTAGTGGTACCGGGACTCAAACACACGATTGGAATGAAATAATGTGATTCACGAGTTCACGACAATAATCATTCGACTGTTGATGAAATATTCGATGGAGAAGATTGAATCGTTTTTATTGGGCCAATTACTTTCAAGGACTGCGAACACATTTTATTCAGAAAATTTTTACTTTGAAAGATTGCCATCTTCCCCGTTGAGAGGAATCATTCCTTCAACTGCTTAAGGTGGTATTTTCAATCGCGAGTTAACCTCGGGTTATCCCGAACCGGAGGTAACTTGCAGATTGTGTGTGTGGCGAAACATCATTATTCTCAATTGCGGATCGCGCCAAATCCACGGATTATTCATCCAAAGGTAACCCGCCGATTTCGGAGGGTAACTCGCGGATTTCGATCACGCGAATTTGTTTGTAAGCAAAGAATATTTCACGTGATTATCAGTGTCCAATCACAACGACTGTAACATCTTGTCCACGCATAACTCACGGATTCGGTAATCGTCAGTTCGAGAATAAGAAAGGAGAATTATCCGCGAGTTATCGGCGAGCGAGGGTTACCCAATCCATGAGTTTTCTTTTCAATAACTCGCGATTGAGAGAATGCCATCGTTAGTCGATCAAATATGATTCTTGAATATCCGGTCCATCGTCACTATATATATATATTTTGTAAGATAAGTACTGTTAACTCATCACAGGAATGCTTAAATCAGTGTTTCACAAACTGTGGGGCTCACCCCCTTGGGGGCGTGACAACTCTACGAGGGGGCGCGAGCATATTGAAAAGTCGAAAACAAAAGATTATTTTTAAAAAAATTATTAATTTTCTGAAAGTAAACAAGCAAAATATATTCTGACAGTAAAAAATAAAATACTCATTTATACTAATATATTGCACTTATAGACGTATAAAGTGCTACACAATGTATTTTATAATTAATTTAACAATACTAAGTGAAGAACAAGTTTAATAATTACCAATGATCCAATGGGATTCTATAATATATAAAATTACATACAAAAATTAACTCCAATATTGACAACTTGTACGGTTTATAATTAATTTCTTAACCACCGAATTAATGTTACGCTATTGGCTTCCCAATGCCAACCGTTTTCAACGTAGGTGCGTGCATGTGATGTATTGGGAGGGGAGAGAAATAAAGAAACAAAAATGATATCTAAAATATTTAAATCCTTTGCAAACATTGTCAAGGTCCTTTTATTGCATTCCAAAACCTTCGGAATAATTTTATGGAAAGCAGTGGACAGAGAAGGTCGTACTTCAGAAAGACGTAAATATACGTCCGGGGAAAATAACGCTTTGACTGAGCGAGAATTTGTTAAAGTCGTATTGTAGTTTTAGTGGCAAAGTATAGTATTATTGAATTCACACAATACATTGTTATTGTATGAGAGGGTCGCGCGATGAAAATTGTGACTGAATATTGGGTCATGAACATTAAAACTTTTGAGAAGCACTGTGAAGCACTGGCTTAAATACTTTCGCCTAAGTATTCGCTTCATTAATTCGTCTCAATAAAAATGAGCCTCTTCACCGTATTCACTGTTAACAGGGGAATAGCAACCATAAAAAGGTTAAAAAAATTGGATTTTCACCTATTTTCCTTTCATTATATCTGCAGTTTAATTCTCTAAGATTCCAGTTCAAAATAGAAAACTTTGAATGTGTGGGCTCAAAGGTGGGTTGGGATTAGCCACACGTGAGTAATAAGCGATTTTTTCGCATGTGCAAATATATATAGCAGCATATTTAGATAAATATACTATCTATCTAAATACACTCACTTCCAAAAGTTAAGCACGGAGAGGAAAATGTTAATTTCCGAATGCCAATCAGAATTGAAGATGATGCAATTCGCTGCAGAGGTAGATGGAAGTATGCAAATAGGTTAGGTAACAGCCAACCGTGCTTTCATGTCAAGAAATATGCAAAAAGAGCAGTCTTATAAGAAGCCAGCTTTATGAAGGGTTACAAAAGTTGATTGTAAGTGCTGATAGAAGGTATTTAAAACTTTCGTACAGTTTGTTTTTAAGACATACGTGTTTCTATGACTTCCAGAAAACGAATGGAAGATTCTGAGCGCTGGCGTGCTGTGGGGCTTATTGAAGCAGGACAGTCGATCACAGATGTTGCTCTTTTGTTCGGCGTTCATCATTCTGTAACTTCATGGTTATGGAAACAATTCCAAACCACACAGACAGTGGTCCGAAAGCCCGTAGGTGGTTGTCCAAGGGTTACAACCCCCGCGGAAGATCGATATATTGCTATTGTAGCCAAGCGGAATCGCAGAGTGACCTCCACACGTGTGACATCTATGGTTACAGCGTCCATTGGTAAGGCTATATCTGCAGCTACTGTACGCCGAAGATTACATATGAATGGACTGTATGCCCGGGTACCTCGAGTTTGTGTTCCTCTATCCGTTCAATCAAGAGGGGCACGATTAAAGTGGTGCCGGGAATATGGCAATTGGACTGTGTCTGACTGGGGCAATGTCATGTTTACTGATGAGTCAAGGTTTGCTCTGGAGCCAGATGACAAGCGTATAAGGATATGGAGTAAACAAGAAATACGCAATCAGCCCCAAAACATCACCAAACATCACGCATTCCGAGGCGGAAGCATTATGGTGTGGGCAGGGATTTCATTAGGATACCGCACCGACCTGCACATCTATAAACGGGGTTCTGTGACGGCTGTCCGGTATCGAGAAGAAGTCCTAGAACCCTTTGCGAGATTGTACAATGCAGCAGTTGGCCCTATTTTTGTTTGAATGGACGATAACGCATGTCCGTATAGAGCTGACCTCGTCAATGTCTACCTGGAGAATGAAGGGATTGCACGTATGGCGTGGCCAGCATATTCGCCCGACCTTAATTCCATTCAAAATCTTTGGGATTCTCTCGGCTATGCTGTATCTTCCCGTTTCCCACCACCAGCCACTCTTATTGAGCTGGAAACTGCTCTACAAGAAGAATGGCGATTGCTTAGCTCTGCGGTGGTTGACTACCTAATTGAAAACATGTTTAGAAGGTGTAAACTTTGCATACAGATGAGGGGGATTACTTACTCTATTGATGTCCTTTTCTTTCATTTTATGCTGTTTATTTTCACTTTATACATAATTCTGTTTTAGTCTCCAGTATGACATTATCTGATAACTTACAAAAATTTAATATTGTTTTCATTTTTGTATATAATTATTGGTTTTGTTTTATGTATAAATATATATGCTACTTTACTGCCAAATTTTGTGCCAATCAAAGCAGTATTTGTTGATTTTTTTTGCGTTTTACATCTTCGTGCTTAACTTTTGGAAGTGAGTGTATAAATTGCTTTGCATATGCAAAAATCTTTAATTTATAGAACTCTTAATAGACCCATTCAGACATACGCTTCTGAGACTTGGACAATAACAAAAAAGGAAGAAAATGAAATATTATCCTTTGAGAGAAAAATACTTCGAAGTACTTTGGAGGCGTAAATGAAAATAATAGCTGGAGAAGACATATATAATTTTGAACTATATAGATTTTATAAACAACCTGACATCATTAAACCCATAAAAATAAATAGAATGAATTGGAGGGCCATATAATTCGAATGCCAGATGCCAATGTTGTCAAAAAGATACTCATTGTTAAAGTCACTGGGATTCGGAAGCGCGGAAGACCAAGGCTGAGATGGACAGATTCAATGGAATCAGACTTTATGACTATAAATGAGAAAACTTGGAGAAAGAAGGTGAAGGAGAGGTCACTGTTGAGGAGACTTCAAAGATAAACACTGGCCCATGAGGGGCTGCCTTGCCATATATGATGATGAGATATACTATCACTCTTATGTGACGCATAAAAATAAGCAAATTGCATCAATTAATCTAATCGATTTTTTAGAAAGATTGGAATCTAGAAGAGAAAGTAAATTTAGAAGAATAAATGATATATACAATATCTATCAGTAAATATTTCGACACCCATGCAAATGAAGATATCTGTGATTCTAATCTAGATCGCGACTTTTGTATTAAATATCGTGTAGGAAACATAGTTGCAATTAGCCACAAAAGTCAGAGCTGTGTGACTTCGAGAAGGGCGCTGCTGTCAGATATCATAGAAATGGTTGATTCTTAAGGAATATATCTAGTGAGTTTAACATTACGAAATCGACAGTGGCTTTTGGGATTAGGAAGTGGGAGGTGAGTGGTGATTATCGAAATGAACTTTTACCGGGAAGACCCACGAAACTAAGAGATCAAGATAGACGAGTGCTGTCCAAAGAGAAATTCGGAAAGCTCACTCTAAACCGATGTCCCACATACCCAAGAAGCTCTAACAAGCCTTCAGGAATAAGGTTTCGATAAATACCATCCACAAGGAAGAAGATTTGCTTGGTTTCCATGGTCGTGCTGCAGCCAAAAACCTTTGATTACAAAATCCAACCATACTGCTCAGTTGAAGGGGTGCAAGACACATCGAAATTGGACCGTAGATGAGTGGTAACGGGTTCTCTCGAGTGATGAATCCAGATTCAATATCTACCAGTAGAATGGGAGAGTATAGATTTGGCATATGCCTATAGAACGATTTTTACCTGAATACATCGTGCCTGCAGTAAGGTTTGGTGGAGGTGTAATTATGGTCAGGGGATTTTTCTCGAGGTATGGACTAGGACCTTGATCCCAATTCCATAGTAAACTCAACACCGATTCATGTTCTATTCTAGACACCAATGTGCGTCCTACATTGTGGTCATTGTTAATTTAAGGTATCCGACTACGTTCGGAACCGTGATTTTGCAAAAGCGCATAAATGGATAATTTTCATGATATTTAGTGTCACTTAGATTAGACTACATATATTCAATTGCTTTAAGGGCATTTTGACAAAAACAAATTATTTAAATACAATATTTTAGCAAAAAATTAACTTAGAATAATTTTTTTTCAAAATGTTCTCCTTTTGTGAAAACTGCTTCTATTATATAATAATATTTTGCCTGTATATAGCTCAGATCTCTCTACAGAGGCTCAACTACAATTTTTTTTGAAATATATAACTTATAAGGGGATTTATCCATATTTTACGACAACAGAAGGAAGCAATTTTAAGAAAAAAAACAGCGAAAATTATTTCAATGGGTTGTAACTCTGAAAATAATGTGAATTTTTCAAAAATCATTGTTGAGCCTCTGTAAAGAGGTCTGAGCTATATACAAGCAAAATATTATTATAATAGAAGAATTTTTAACAAAAGGAGAACATTTTGAAAAAAGATTATTCTAAGTTAATTTTTTGCCAAAATATTGTACTTAAATAATTGGTTTTTTGTCAAAATATCCTTAAAACAATTTTATACATGTATTCTAATGTAAGTGACACTAAATATGAAAATTATCCATTTATGTGCTTTTTTAATATCACGGTCCGAACGTAGTCGGAAACCTTAAAGATGACTACGCCACTTGTCGTGTTGCGAGGGCCATCATGAATTGGTAGAACAGGGTACTCCGACTAGACCGAGGGACCCTATTATAATACAAGTAGCAGAAAATTTCTAAAATAATCTGTTAGGTGCCAAATTTATTTTTTAGTTTCTCACATGTGGGACGCACATTGGAAACACGGTTTCAGATACTTATTGTTAAAGAAATTCCACAGACATCATGAATCTGTTTCGCAGATTTATTTGCAAATTTCTCTTGAATTTTTATTTTGGTTCATGTGTAACCCAGAGTTCCGTTTATAACACAGTTTGAAAACACTGTTTTTAAGGAATATCACCGAAGCAAGTAGAAATCACTGCATGACTTTAAACGCGTTATAGTAGTCATAGCAAACTAAGATAATGCATTTTATCAATGCGATTATTCATCAGAATGTTGTGATAAAAAATTGTGATTCTGTCTCATCAAGAAACTCCTTAAAAATACAAAAAGAAAGTCTATTAATTATACTATGATATAATTTTGATTCACTGTTATAACCGCAACGTAATGTTTATTTCTTCATTGCAAAAATTCAATGAGCTTCTTTAGAGAGAAAACTAAAAGAATGAGAAGTATTAAATGCAGTATTAAATGGAAAATAAATGCCAACTAATTTTAAATGTACATGGAAAACTATTTAGATGAATCGAATTTAAGAAATTTCCTATTTATTTTCTCATAAGAATATTAACAAAGCATTTAAAAATTAATGAATAGCTTTAATTTAAAATCTAAACCCAAAGTTGAGATTTCTGCTATTCATTTATCGGATCCTTCGGGAATGGCTATAAAAAAAGTGCAACCTTTTGAAAATCTGGTAAACCTTTCACACATATTTCTGTAGCCACGTAAATTTGCAGTAACGTGTTAAAGTGTATTGCCTTTGTCCAATAATAAAATGCAACCAACGCTTTATTTGCATAATATATTCATCTAAAATCAGATCTGAAAAGTGTGAATGTTTCTTTTTTTCGCCAAAGACCCAATTTCCAGAAAGCAAAGGGCGCTTTCGGGATTTGAATCGATGTGCCATAAAATGAAAACTTGATATTTTTAAGAAACATTCGCAGCACATCTGAACTGTAGAAATATTCATCGTTTGGATTGAACTACTCGAGAATGGATGGTGTTTAACAGAAAGCATCTCCCTTTCCAAGGGAAATACATAAAAAAACAGTAGTAAAAATATTGGATCGCTTGTGATTTAAAATGTTTGACCTTGTGTGATATTTTTATGACGTCTGAAAATGAAATAACTTCTTGCACAAAGAAGGAATGCCAAAATTTTAGTGATCACAATTTTTATAGTTATATTTTTCATAATTATACTATTGTTACATACTCTATTTTTTATATGAATACTTTCTCCTTTTGCGTGTGTGAAAAAGTAAGATATTATTTAAATAAATAGATGAGTAAGTAAAGATTTTTTAATAATTTTATTAATTTTGCAAACATTTCTCATCTTACTTTGTTATATATTAATCATGAGATTTAAATTAAAAATAATTTGATAATGTTGCAGTTATTGAAGAGTTGTTCAGTGAGTGAGTGAATGAATATCAACGTCGCACTGTTCAGCTACACGAGGGCTTTTGGCGACGGACCACGTAATTTTGAACCATGGTCAAGTGACGTGGACGACACCTGAGCTGGCACCCCCTCTCCTAACTACCACACCACACCAACAAGAGGTCGTATCAGCTCTCGACAGACTTAGCGTGCATCGCTGCCTTACACGGCGGGTCCTTGACCACTGGGCTACCGCAGCCCTGAAGAGTTGTTCAGGTAGGTTCGGAAAAATTTACTGGATTTTAATCAATGCTTTAACCCTTGTCTGAATCTATTAGAAGCAATTCAAGAGCACTGAATTTGGTACAGAGTTATTCATTTTATAATTGTTAATTGTAATGTTAATTTTTGCTATAAATGGCTATGCTTATTTCTTAGCATGTGGAGGTTCATATCCGAAGACAGAACCCGCCACGCCAGATTCTGTAGCCACGTAACATAACCACTAGACAAAAGTAATCATTTCTGTCCGGAGGCTGTTGATTACTGGATTGTGAAAATACCCCTACCTGTAAATAAGTGGATAGGCGAACGATTTTTGTTATGGCGAGCATATGTAGCGTGTGAGTTATTGCTGTAAATTGGTGGTGGGTGTTGCGTCAAGTGAGTCTGACGACTTCGGTTGCTGCGTCAAGTGGGTCTGAAGACTGATTGTTTTTGTTGCAAAGTAGATCACTCTTCCAGAGTGATCAAAAATGATCTCTCTTGTCCGGAGACTGTTACTGGCTTATGAAGATACCATTACAAGCTCTTTTGTTCGGGAAGGTTTTTTTTATACATGCTTTGATATTCTAACTTTTACTGGGAGTGTATTGTCAATATTTTTAGATATTTTAACCATTGTTTAATATTTTAACAAATGTTTGGTGCAGCTTAGCGAAATTTAGCTCTTGCGCTATAAACCCCAAGCACTCTCTCACTCGGGAAGGAGAGAAAGTTTGGGCATGGTTTGATATTTAAAAAAACCGCTATGAAATCATAACACTTTTCCATTTTTAAAATCGTATTGTTACATTGTTTATCGTTAGTTTATCATATAGTTAGCCTATAAAATAACTTTATCTACTAATTTATTTTTCTGTAATTTATAACATATTTGAATACTGTTTAGATATCCATAATTTTTTTACCCGTATGTCAAATGAAGTTGTGTCGAAGTATCTCATCCTCAAGTTGGTTTTAGGTGAAAATTACGCTCATAAATTCAATCCTGAGGATCCGGACACAGCATGGGTGGAGAAACCATTGAATTAAACTCGAAATGAAGACAATCAAAAAGTAGAAACAATGTCATTTTATTAAGTTAACCGCTAGGAATGAGCATGCAGTATGCGGACAAGACAAATCAAAGAGCAAGAATTAATTTGTACATAACTGAAAAGAGTAGCAATCCCTCGAACTTGACAAAGTGAAAATCCTCTGTAGTAACATGTCGTTAAAGTGGCTACGAAGTATGGTACTGACACGAATTAATGCGGCAGTATTTCCTCTAACATCTACTCCTCTCCATCATCATGTATAGTATTTAATCTACCTCACTTACTTTTTATGCGTTGTTCGGTAGTGAATTTCAAATTTATACCGCGTGGTTTTTTTAGCTTAAAGAAGTGCTTCTCGAATTTTCAACATTTGCGACCCAATTTTCAGTCATAGATTTCTTCGCACTTCTCTCTATACAATAACAATGTATTGAATTCAATAACAATATGCTTCGACGCTAAAGTTACCATAAGGCTTTAATTATAACCCGTACAAATTATCTAGATAAGTATTGCATTTTGTATATAAAAAGTCCTTGGGAGACACTAGTAAATATTAAACTTTTACTCTTAACTTAGTATTGTGTGTGTTGACAAATCCCTACTAATATTATAAACGTCAAAGTTTGTATGGGTGTTTGGTACTCTTTCACGCAAAAACAACTGATTGGATTTTAATTAAACTTTACAATTATATAGCTTATACATCAGAATAACACATAGACTATAATTTATAAAGATATTGTGTAAAGTGTCCAAAATATAACGATAATTGTCAAGAAAGTAGGAAAAAATTCGGCCATCTGCAAAAAAGCTTGCGGCAGCATATATCTATATTTTATGTGTGAAGCAAAACTTTTCATTTTGTTTTGTCTACGCCAGGCGCCAGGAACTCCGAAAGCTTGAACAGGCGGAGTGTGAGGCTGATTACAATTTTAACATAAAATAAATACAACAAAAAGTAATATTAAAGTATTACACTTCCAGATATAAATTATTTATACTATTTTAAGCACTCATTACATAAAATTTGTAAAAATGTGCTAATTTGCTGAGCAGAGATCAGCTTAGGAAGGTGTTTTAAAAATCGACCCACAAGAGAGTTATGGGGAGTTATAGATAAAACATACAAAAAATCCTTTTTATCAGCTGTTAGATCTACAGTCTTAAAATTTAACAAACAGGATTTCTTTTGTTCAGCTGAGATAAAAACAAAAAGCTTTTTTTTTTGTTTAGTTTGCAATTCACGAAAAATTAACTAATTAAAAACTTCTTTATCCTTCAATCTGTTATATAGTTCTGTTCAATAAAATAAAAAACAAAAATGTCTATCTTGACCGAATTTGGTCATTTTCAACGTGTACGGATTCCTTAAAGAGGATAAGCATCACGTGGATATAGTTTGGTACTAAAGTAATTTTATGCATTTACTACAAATAAGCCAACCTATTTTATTGTAGTACACAATAGAATATAATTAAAGAGAAAAAAATCTGCACTTTTTGCAAACTTTTCTCGTACGCGCTCTTAAAAAAGGGTCTAATCAGAAGAATTCTAACTATTTCTGGACGGGAATTATTTCAAAGTGGCATTATTTTTAGGAAATCGGGAAATAAGTCAGCAAAGAATGATTTGGGAATGTATAAAAGAATTATTACCTGAAAAGAATATTTCTATTCCTTTTTTCCCTATTGTTTATATATTTTTCCCCTTCTAAGTAATACTAATTGGATTAATCCTCCTCTTGTCTGCATTTTCTTCTTTTCATGTTACTTATAATAACCTTATTTGTCAGCCTAAGTTTAATGAATAGTGTTAAAATAAATTGCTGAAACTGAAATGCATCGTAAAATAGTTGCATGCAATATAATGATACATCTTCTCATTTTCATCAGAATGCGGATGGAGGGCTTTTTTATTGTTTCACGAGTGTTGAATGCATTTGAAACAAAATGTTTTCTACTCAAAATTATTCGTAAGGAAATATTTTTTTTTAATCACTTGGCAGAATGAATATGCATTTTCCTTATCTGGTTCATTATCTTAATTGAAATATGTTTATGTAATTAAAATTAAATATTAGAATACCGCAACCGTATTGACGACATTAAACAAAACCGCAAAAATTCTAAAAACTGAATAAGCTGACAGGAATATGCAGCAAGTAGTCAAAAATACTCTGTCAAAAAACATAAATAATTATAAATAAACAATAATAACACAATTTTTATCACTCAATTTTATTTTTATTGTATCATTATTACTAATATTTTATATTATTATATATAATTATATTAATAAATAAATAATTATATATAAATATATTATTACTATTATTATTATTAAAATTTTGTTATTGAAGCATTCGGTAAATCCCATATTTGTATTTTAGTATTCCAGCTTGATATATCAACGAACAGTTAGGTTTAGAATGGCGGAAGTGGAAAGATATGAAACGAAGCACATGGTTGCCAGGTCCGCCTTCCTACGACATGTAGGAAATTGGAGTTGCTAATTTGGTGAGTTATCTTAAAAGGTGACATGGTTGTAATAGTGCATTAACACCAAATTGTTCTATAAAATTTTAGTTTTAAGGAACAATTTGAAACCCTTGAAAAACAATTTAAGAGCCTTAAAGCAGCGTTTATCAAACTGTGAGGCGTGCCTCCCTAGTGAGCGTGATAACTCTACGAGGAACGCTGGAACATATTAAAAAGTTGTAAACAAAAGATTATTTAAAAAAAAGTATTAATTTAGTAAAAGTAAACAAATAAATTACATTCTGACACAATAAAAAATAAAATACACTGATATAATACAATTATTAATGTATCAGTACTGCACAATGTTTTTATAATTAATTTAACAGTACATTAAGTCAAGTAAAAGTTTATTAATTACCTGAATTGTTACTTTTTAAGAATTCCTTTATTGCATTCCAAAGCCTTCGGAATTTTTTTATGAATAGCAGTGCACAGAAAAGATCATACTTCTGACAGACGTATATATACGTCCAGGACATTTAACGCACCGTTGAGGGAGATGTATATATACGCCGAGGTAGCACTTTGGATGTTCAAGTCGTATTGTAGCTATAACGTCAAAGTAAAGTACTGAATGCAATACATTGTTATTTTATGGACGGGTGGGGCGCAATGAAATTTATGATTGAATATTGGGTCGCAAATATTGAGAGTTTCAGAAGCACTGCCTTAAATCAGTGCTTCTCAAAGTTTTAATACTTGCGACCCAATATCCAATCATAATTTTCATCGCGCACCCCTACACGTAAGTATAATTAATACTATACTTAATGTATAGTATACAAAAATACTGTACTTTGACGCTAAAGCTGCAATACGACTTTAACCTCTTATGTGCCACCGGCGTATATAAATGTTTCACTCAGCCAAGACGCTAATTGTCCCCGACGTACATATTACGTCTTTCCGCGAAGTATGATCTTTTCTCTGTACTGCTATCCATAAAATTATTCCGAAGGCTTTGGAATGCTATAATAGGACCTTGACAGTGTTTGCGAAGGATTTACCTTATTTCACAAAGGATTTTATCATTTATTACTTTTCTCTCCACCAATCACCACATGCACTTGCCAACGTGTTAAAAAATGGTGGCATTGGGGAGCGAATCACGTAACTTTTAATCGACAGTTAAGGGATAAATTATAAAACGTACAAAAATTATCAAGATAAGTGTTAATTTTTGTATATAATTATATATATGACAAGCCCATGGGGTCATTGGTAATTATTAAACTTGTTCTTAACATAATATCGTTAAATTATTATAAATGTATCAGTACCCCACAATGTATTTTATATATAAGTGTTTCTTATCAGTATAAATTTGTATTTCATTTTTTTTTATGTCAAAATGTGTATTCCGTTTGATAACTTTCTGTAAATTAATGATTTGTTTTAAAATAATCTCTTGTTTTCGACTTTTCAATAGGCTCGCCCCCCCCCTCCTAGAGTTATAACGTCCCTCTAGAGAAGCGCGTCCCTCAGTCTGAGAAACACTGCCTTAAAGGAACAAATTAAGAACCTTAAATATTCGAAACTATAGTAAAATGCCTGCTTTTTTAAGTTATTAAAAATTAAGGAACTCTGAGTGTACTTTGTATTTCATACACCCCTTACTCAGAAAGATAATTCATATTTTCTGGATAATAACAAAGTATTCATTAAAAAATATATTTCCCCCTTCTTAGACAAAACACAATACGAATTCGATACTACAGGAAAGAGTGGAGTTTACTCATGAGAGTAAATAAGCGAATGAAAACGAGGCAGATTTCGTTCTTCAGGTGGAAAGATTTCTGAAGATAGAAGATGAGGCCTATCAAGTGAATGAATAGAATTAGTTGCATTCAGTTGATTTCGATTCTTCTAAGGAGAAGGAAATGGGATCTTCGATTTGGAGATCAAGCTGATTAGCAAACAATAGCTTCAGACGATTATTTGGATGAGTAAGTTCATTTAGGCGAGATAACTGAAACACATTCTCAAATTGTACACAGTTCAAAAGATAGTTATTAAACAATGTTTAAAGGAGTATATTCTTAAGGGAAAATAATAGATCAAGCGTACACATAATAAGTTCCTTAATTTTTAAAAAAAATAGCATTATTTTCTTGAATAATTATATCAAAAGAAATGGACTACAAGAAATTTGAAACAAGTGTAAAAATTTCAAAACCCCTTGATTTATATTGGTTAATTCATTGGTTGTTTGTGTCATGTTAAAAAGTAACACGAGAGCTATATTTGAGAAATTACTCAAGGAATGTAGCTCACCCAGAAGAGTTTAGAAATAGAAGTAGGGTCTCCCAGGAAAACAAACTTCCCATCCTTCGCTTTCATTAAAATTTTTATGTTTTTCGTTTTTTACAGAAGTACACAAATATAAGTTAAAACATCTTACAGAAAAGTTTTAGCAAATTTTTTTAAAAACTGGAATGCCTTGATTTATATTGAATAATCCATTGATTGTTTGTGTCATGTTAAAAAAAAACACGAGAGCTATATTTGAGAAATTACTCAAGGAATCGAGAGCTCACCTAGAAGAGTTTAGAAATACAAATAGGGTCTCCCTGGAAAACAACCACCTTCCCATCCTTCGCTTTTATTAAATACTTTTTTGTTTTTTGTTTTTCACAGAAGTACACAAATGTAAATTAAAACATCTTACAGAAAAGTTTTAGCAATTTTTTTAAAAACTGGAATGCCTTGATTTATATTGATTAATTCATTGTTTTTTTGTGTCATGTTCAAAAAAAAACACGAGAGCTATATTTGAGTAATTGCTCAAGGAATCGAGCTCACCTAGAAGAGTTTAGAAATACAAATAGGGTCTCCCAGGAAAACAATCTTACCATACTCACATTTTATTAAATACTATTTTCATTTTTCATAGAGATATTTTTCACGAACGTAGTTTAAAATAAGTTACAGGTAAGTTTTAGCAAAGCTTGTTAAGACTGGAATTACAAAGTTTCAAAATACACTAGTATGAATTAAAATGTAAATGATACAGAAATAAAGAAAATACGAAGTAAGAGAAAGAAAACAAAAAAAAAATAAAGTTTGAATGACCTTATACAAATACACCTGTAAAACGGGTATCTCCTAAGCAGATGCGAAGTTATTACGAGCGGAAAAACAAAAAAAACAAAAAAGGCACACAGAAAATAAAACAAAACTATTTCCCTTTTTCCTCCTTCTATTAGTGCAGCGTTTCTCAAACTGTGGGGCCCATGTCCTCCCAAGGGGTGTAACAACCCTTCGTAAAGGGGGTGAGCATGTCTAAAATAAACGATTTAAAATAGTTATTAATTTACTGAAAGGAAGCAAAACAAAATACATTTAATAAAAATTAAAAATACATAATTATACTGATATAGTTATAGAAGTATCACACACACACACAATACTGTGTTAAATGTATTTGATAATTAATTTATCAATAATAATTTATAACAAGTTTACTCATTACTAGCGACTCCCATGGACTTGCATTATACAAAATTATTTACAAAGTTTGATACTTAT
The DNA here is from genome assembly GCA_019973955.1 of Trichonephila inaurata madagascariensis. Lineage (NCBI taxonomy): Eukaryota > Metazoa > Arthropoda > Arachnida > Araneae > Nephilidae > Trichonephila > Trichonephila inaurata. The sequence goes on from BMAV01021479.1 coordinate 496,764, forward strand.
CTTAATAATTTGTAAGAGGCTTAAAATTATAGTTATATTGTAACTTTATTCAAAGCATATTATTATTGTATTCAATACGTTGTTATTGTTTGAGGGTGTGCGATGAAATTATGACTAAACATAGGGTCGCAAATGCTTGCTTACTTACTCGGAGAATCGAGCTCACTCAAAGGGTTTCGAGCTGCTTACGGACCCTCCGAGAAGTTACTTTATTTATGTACTAAACAAAATACATATACAAAGTGGTTCCGAATGAGGAACCCTCCCCTCACAAGATTATTGAGATTAGGTTGAAGAATATAGTAAAAAAATTTACAATTTTGTATAGAAATGCAAATACAAAAAAAAAGAAGGGAAAAAAACGCATACACAAACACGAACACACAGATGCTGACACTGTCTAACTAATGAGACAGGAAAGACCTTGAAAAAGAAATAAGAGATGCGGGTATCCCACTGAAAGTTTGAGAAACCCTGTATTAGTGTGATTGACTTTGCAATTTTCAACCAATATTCTACTAATGGAAGCGTCACCCGAGATGGTCATCTAATGTCAAACTTTGATACAACATCAGCAGAGTTTCCGAATCTGAGCAGATTTAACTGGCATTAGTCCTTCTGCACGGAAGATCTTCAGTGGCGAGAAAATGTTTATAAACGTCTCACTATAAAGTTTAGGGGCTAATTTGTTATATTAGGGGCACAAGGGCTATTTGTGATGATTCCGTAATTTGTACCCAGGTAAAGTGATTATGGCCGACACACACCTGAGCTAGTTTTCCCACCACGTTAATGTAAGGAATTTATACCACAATCGACTTAATGTGCATTAACCACTACACGACATGTCTTTAGAAGCAATAAGGCTTGAACTCGTGACTTGCCGTCCACGAGTCTATAACCGTGACTTCTAGGCTATCGCCGTCATGGTCTTCAGTGGCATCAGGAGTCAAACAAATGACTTTTAAAAAACCACAGACAAGAATTCCTATCAATGTTCAGATAGTTGTTATCCTTACCTCAAGTACACGGAATGAGTGAGAGCTATATTAACGTTGCACTATGAAGCTGAATGAGGGCTTTTGGCGATTGATGGACAGTCAAGGGACAATGACAACACCTGAGCTGGCAGACCCCTCTCCTAACTTCCACACTACACAACGGGAGGATGTTTCGCTATACAAGGTGTGGTTATTAAATAACTAGTAAACATTTTATTATATGTCCATACCTGCTTACTTATTATCACCTTCAATGTGCACATCTCCTCTATCCCTACAGTCTTCCATGCTCATATGCCACTGTTTCAAACAATTCTGGAAGTCTTGTGTCAATTTCTGGAAGACGCGTGCCGCTTTTTCTTTCATAGTTTCAACCATATCGCAAACTTAAGGTATCCGGCTACGTTTGGAACAGTGATTTTAAAAAAGTGCATATATGGATAATTTCATGATGTTTAGTGTCACTTAGATTAGAATACATGTATAAAATGGTTTTAAGGACATTTTGACAAAAAACTTTTATTTAAATGCAATATTTCGCCAAAAAATTAACTTAGAATAACCTTTTTTCAAAATGTTCTCCTTTTGTGAAAAATATTTCTATTATAATAATATTTTGCCTGTATATAGCTCAGACCTCTGTACAGAGGCTCAACTATGATTTTTGAACAATTCACATTATTTTCAAAGTTACAACCATTTGAAATAATTATCGGCGGTTTTTTTCTTAAAATTACTCCCCTCTGTTGTCGTAAGACATGTATAAGCCCACTTCTAAATTATATATTTCAAAAATTCTGGTTAAGCCTCTGTACAGAGATCTGAGCTATATACAGGAAAAATATTATTATAATAGAAGCATTTTTCACAAAAGGAAAACATTTTGAAAATGGGTCATTCTATGTACATTGTTTGTCAAAATATTGTACTTAAATAACTTTTTACTGTAATACTATTCTTAAAACAATTTTATATACGTTTTCTAATTTAAGTGACACTAAATATCATAAATATTATCCATTTATACGCTTTTGGAAAATCACGGTTCCGAACGTAGGCGGATACCTTAACCTTTGGAAACCAATAGGAGTCACATGGTGCAAGATCTGCTGAATAAAACGGATGATCTAACACTAAGATGCTGTACTTGGTAAGAAGTTTTTTGGCAGACAATGGGAGATGAGCTGGTGCATTATCCTGGTATAGAATCCATGACTTGTCCTTCCACAATCAGCTCAATTCATGACTGTCATATGATAAAGACAAACGCGTGTTCTCCATTGAATTCACAAAACAGACATTTAACTAATTTTACTTGTTGTTCTACTTCTAACACTTAAGTAAAATTTCTAAGTTTATGATTGGGTAAAATCTTCAAATGTTACAAAAATAAATAAATAAATGTCTTAAAAAAATTTTAAAATTAAGGAAATTCTGATATTATTAAACTAATGCATTTTGTCTACTGTGTGCATTATTGCTGTAGACAAATTCGTATTTTTTTCTGAAACATCAAAATTTGGTAACAACGACGCGCATGAATTGATTAGCTAAGAACATAAGATTGTTCTTTCGTGTAATTATGACGTCACATAAGATTTTGAACTGATTGGCTAAAAATACATGGTTATTGTTGTGTCTGGCAACACTCACTCATCACCAGTAACTGAACTGAATCCACGCCTGCGCGTGAGAACTACGTGTCTTTTTTTTATAGTAGTAGTAGAAAAGAGATGTAACGCAATAATTTTTAGTCTTAATATATAATCTAACTTGTGATAAAAAAAATTAATGTTCTGTTTTTAATCATGTAGTTGCAGTGTTACGTCAATATTAAAGCCTTAACTTAAAAATACAAATTGGATACTTGTTGGATTTTTATTTATTGAAACGACATTGCTTACAACCATCGCTCGAACCCGTATCGAAATTGTACACATAAGGATGCCAGATAAGTGAAATTTTTCCTTATTCCTTATTGTATGATGCGTGGAATTTTTTTATTAAAAGATTGATTGATTTTTTGCGACAGTTATCATTAACACGTCACTATGACGTCACATGAATTGAGCATATTCGGATCGTTTCATCTTTATTCTTTTACGGAGTTGAGAAAGAACGGAAAGGTAGTAACGCCTATTAATAGCTTGACCAGGAAACCAGTGAATGTACACAATCTCATGAATATTGGGAAAAAAACCAATCATCATTGCATTGAATTTTAATTTGCGCATTCGAGCCATTTTGGTTTGCGGTGAAGATGGATCCTTCCAATGCATGGATTGGAGCTTTATTTCAGGTACATAAGTACAAAACCACGATTCATCACACGTTATTATTATTCGATGTTATTATTTCGATGGTATTCTAAGTGTCAGTACAAGAATGGTTTGCTAGATTTTTTCTTGTTTAAACTTGAGAAAGGTAAGCATCATTTTGGTACACACTTTATGTAACATTTGCTGTGTGGATTATGTGTCGATTCCTAGTCTCAGAAATCGCCCGAACACGTATCGGACTGTCAGATCGAACCAGATTATCGATTTTTTCGATATTGTCATCTGTGTTTGACATGAAAGGGCTATCCGGCCATAGATCATCTCCAATGTCGTCTCGGATATTTTGAAAACACTTAAACCACTCAAAAAAACTTGCACACAATAAACCTTCATTGCCATACACTTCTTTTAATAAATTATAAGTTTCAGTAGAGTGGATTTGACAAATTTTATGAGAAATTTCACAACAGTTCATTGCTCTATTGTTACACTTACCATTTTTTCGGCGAAGCAAAAAATATAACTCTAACGCGAATGAATTATATGGCTATACGAATTTGCTTACTGAAGCGAGAGGCGCGATGCTAGGGATTGCAATACCGGGATACAGAATGCCGGTATTTTGAGTCATTTGTACAATTTTGTAAAACCGTTTTTTCGGTATTTACGCGAATATTTTAAAATTGTTTCTACTATATGTTCATGGATCGTGAACATAGCAAAATAGTATATGTCTTTGTTTTTATGTCTTCCTAACGGGAAAAAAAACTGAAAATGAAAATTCCACAATCCAAAAAGCAATGATCGACTCAAATCAGCGAACTTATTTTTCCGATAGTGAATTTGACTAAATATCTAGAACTTTATCCGCTCTACTTCGGATAAAACTGTCTGTTGAGGCATTATGTTGGAGAGATTCTAATTTATAAACAGCTAATGCAACAATAAATTCTATGTTGCAGTCACTAAAACAACAGTACACATCACTATCTGAAGAATTGTATGTTACATTGAAAATTGGCACAGAATAAAGACATACCGAAACAGAAAATGTGTCTTACGGTACTTACATAATTATAATGATTTTAAAAATGAAAAGGAAAAAGAATAAAAGAGATTAAAACCAATTCAAATTTTATCAAGTTTATGTTATTTTTTTTTATTATTATTTTTTATCCGTAAACTTATTTACTTTCAGAAGAATTCGGTACAGTTATCGAAGATTATGATGACTCTAATGGCGATAGTGAAAAGGAATTGTCTCTTGAAAAAAATTAAAATTTGTTTGACATTTAAAGAGAACCATGCGAAATATTAATTTTCGGATCCGAATTTTTGTGGTCTCGTGTTGTTTTTCCAATCCCGTTCCATGATCGCAATCAAACCAACCAATTCGAACCCGACCTTTTTGCAAGTTTCGTGATTTGTGGTTGGCAACAACTGCAATGCAAATCACGAAACTATTTAAACTCGGTTCGTGCTAGTTTTTTCTGACGGAGAAAGGAAATATTCAAGTGTGTTTTAGCTCTTAAATAGAGAGCGGTTGGTTGGCTATGCAACTGTATGTTGCATCACCATTTTAAGATAATCGTTTTTTTATATTAGACTGTAAGAGAGAAGACGGTTCGAATCGGATGTCTGGTAATGTTGATTTTTTTAACTAAAATTTTATTAGTCAACTTATTGTTTTTTTTATCGCTCCAGTGACGAGCATATTGACTTTATCCTTAATTATAATAAAAGTCATTTTTAAGAAACTGCTTTCATCTTATGCCTCCTCGACACTAATTTTTCACTGCTTGCTTTGCGAAAGCTTAGGTTAGCTTACCAGGAAGTGTAACAAAATTAGCGACAACTAAAAAATTTACTAGAATTTTTTTTACCGAATTAGCGTTTTCAACAGCTGGTAGTTTTTGCAAAAAATTACATTCCATGCTTAATGACAGCATAATTAAAGCATTTTGCTTTATAGATCCCATTTTAAAAATTTGTAATAGTATAGTACCACAGACTGAATAGTGATATTTATACTTTTTGTAATTTTAATACATAAGATGTTTCTTTACTTTTTTTGTGATTCTTTATATACTGTTATAATATGTAAGTTACAGACTATTTTTTTTTGTGATATTTACACTTTCTAATATAAAACTGACAAAACAAGGAAACACCTGTGTTTCCTTTCTTTTTCCAAAATTTCTACTTCCGGTATTAAAAACTATCCCGGTATTAAAATCTAAAAAATACCGAATACCGGTTTTGTACTTTTGCACCGATATTGCAATCCCTAGGCGTTGTATTTGAAAGAGAAGGCTTTGCGCTAAATAGCTGCTTATTGCTGGCGTTTGTTGCATGCTTACTTCCTCTGTAGCAGAATTAGTCTCATTATTTGATAGTATTTAACTTGAATCGCGCGCGACCCAGGGACGTCTTGAGACTCTTCGAGGCCCTAGTGCCAGAGTAAGCTTAAGAATTTTTAAAGGCGCTGGGCCCATATTGAAAAGTAGAGCCTACCTGAGATCTTTAAAAACAGACAGTATAAAGCATGCAGTGTCAGATACTTGTTCAAACGGTGATTTAAAATAAATAAATGTGCGAGATTCACAATCTCCCAAACCGGATCGACCGATGGCAGCAATTCGTCTAAATGAGTTGAAGGATTGTTTATGGTGTTAGGCCTAGGCCTAGACATGGACAACGTCATCACAAAAGAAAACAGTGTAGCCACACACTTTTGCCAGTTGACATGCAGTTTGAAATTCCCTGTTTTTCGGAGAATATGTGCGAGAAGAATATTTGACCATTAAAATTATTCGGATCATTATCTTATTAAAAAGAGTTGAAAACGAAATGGGGACCTGGGACCAGTGGGCCCATGCCCCTTAAGACGCCCCTGCTTCGGACCACTCTACACGATAAGTCTTCAGCGTCTCTAGTCTCGATCTCACTACACGGCCGCCACAAATCCGTGACCTTGTTTACTAGGCTATCGCTGCCTGGAGACGATGAACGAAAAAGCTGAAAGATTTCCCGAATATTAGCAAAGATCTGAAGAATTGAAATGTAAACGCAATAATAATAAAAGAAAAACCTCCAACCCAACCCAAATAAATAACTGCCCTGTTTTTTTCAATTGTTTTTTTTTTCCCACCGAACGGCTACTTTATTTAAACCGAATAAGCCTGACTCGAATTCATTACGAGCCAGGAAAAAAAAAAGAATGACTCAATCGATTTGGATTCCAAAGTGAAATTTCTTTTAACAAGACATTTCCATTTACTGCAATTTCTTTTTGAAGAGCTCCCAAATCAATCATGCAAATGGAATCAATGAAAAAATAATAAGGCCAGTGGAACAAGTAAATAATGAAAGACAGAATTGGGAGAAAAACAACGACTGCCAAAAAAAAATGGCTTCGGTTGAAAAATTCGATAGAGAAAGAAATTAGGTTACATGGAATCCGATAATAGGAGGGATAGGTAGATCGCCACATATTCAGATTGTTCGGAATATTCAAACAAATTGAACTTTTTAAAAGAAGAACGCAAAGCAGCGTAAAATCGAATTATTAAATATCGATTGATGTTAAAGGGGATTTAAGAAAATGAGAGAATATTTGGCTTGAGGGGCTTTTTTTTCCCCTGCGTGGATCAAGTATAGTTGAAAATGGGAAACAATCGTCTTGATACAATGAGTTGTGAAAAATAAATTGAGATCATAGGAAGATGTTATAGTTTCAAAAGTGAAATTATTGATGGCATTTGAAGCAACAAATCTAACTTAATCACATAAGAAACCAAAAAGTCGGATTGCTAATGTAGCTGTTTAAAAAAATAGACTTTTTTTTTTGTTGCAACACACCCACTATCTTGGTTCTAAAATTCAGTTTGACCCTTATTTTTATTTTATTTTATTTTATTATTATTATTATTATTATTATTATTATTTTTCTTTTGAGTTTTTAAAATTGTTTTTATAGAGGAATGTAATCATAGGTTAGGTAAAAAACAAGTAATATTAAAAAAAATAAATTAGAAATCATTTCCTACTCTCTTTGAATGGATAATTAGAAATTATTTTATTAACTGAAAATTTGAACAAGATATATGTATATATATATAGGGAGAGAGTGAACTAATAGCAGGAATTAAAAAAAGATCATGATTTGTCTGCATTGTTGCACATCCGGTTTGGCTAATTTGGCTGAAAAACCGGTTTTCGACGCCATCTTTTGTCAATGTTTTAGCAGTTACATTGCTACAACAATGGAGACGAATCTAAGTTTATGTCCAGTAATTAATTTAATTAAATTTAATTAATGAATTAATATTTGATAAAACTGTATTAACATCAAGTGTCATCCACTACAAATTTAAAAAAAAATTTGAGCTTGATTGAATAAATGGAAAGTACTTTATAAATGATTGAAAATTTGAACAAGATAAATAAATATACGTATCTATATAGGGAGAGAGTGAGCTAATATTAGGAATTGAAAAATAAACAGATATATGTAATAATATTGAGTATTTGTTTCGAAAAAAGCTCTATGTAGATATTTGCCACAATATATAGTATTTCCCTAAAATCTGGCATATGCAGTTAAAATAGCTTAACACAAAACTGAAAGGACCGAAATAATATTTTTCCGTGTTAAACGATAGTTCAAAACAAAAAAAAAAGAAAAGAAACACATATTCAACAAAATAAAGTTTACAAGAGTACATTTTATTTACATAGAAATGTGTATATGCATGCATTTAATAAAAATCAATGGCACACACAAAACGTTCACAAGAACTTAATGAAACATAAAACAACATTTTAAAGTTTTTTGAAAACCAAAACATTTACTGAATTTTTGAAAAGTAATTGATATTTTTCTAAACACTGTATTCTTTAGTATCGAATTGACAAAAAATTCTCCGATGTCTCGTCCTTTTTATTATTCATTTCACCAATAATAACTGTGAGTGTTTTTCCTGATGTTCCTCATTTTGGATGAAGTGGGAATAGAAGTATTATTCATCTCATCTTCTTCATGGTAATCTGTTATTTTTGAGCTTTGAGCAAACTCCAAAATGTTTATGTCTACCATAATTGGGGCTGTGCGCCCATTATCATTTACCGTAGCGAATTTTCTTCCGATCATACAGTAAGACTGACCAATAATGTAGAAACTTTCTCAAATTTCGGCTGATGTTTTCCATATTTTATTCATTTTCAGGGGGGAAACCTTTTTGTGTTAGGAGAAAAAAAATACATGAAAATACAGTCGGACCTCTATATAAAGAAGTCGCTAAATTCCGGAAAAAGTTCGTTATATAGAGTTTCATCTTTTAATGTACTTAAAAAACCACATAAAACAAATTTTAAATTCATAAACACTATATATTAAAAAAGTAATTATTCACACCTTTGTTTAAATTAATATATGTTTATTTTATATATCTTACCCATCAAAAAAGAAAGAAAAACTGCAAGGAAAACAAGAAAAGGAATGTCAAAGAATTCACTGCATTTTCTATATTAAAAAAATAATTCTATACTAAAATTAATGAATTTTAAGGACATTTTATAAAATTTAAAGCATACAAGTAATTTTAAACATACATTATTTTATAATTAGAACACGGGGACACGGGACAACTCCACACACTGAGTTTGAAAGAGAATATCAATAATCTTTCTAGTGAATTGGGTAATGGTGGTTAAAGGTGGCAGATGAAACATCTAGAACTCTATTGGTTTCAACGAGTTAGGATTTAATAAAACCACCATATTATATAAATGTGATGGATACCATATGATATGGATTTATGACCACCATAAAATGTGTTAATGAGAGAATAACTTGAAAGTTTTTCAGAAATACTTTTAAAAAAGGGAGAAAAAAAACTGAATCAGAAAAGAAAAAGTTCGTTATATATAGAAAATACACTTCACTATAGAGAGGTTATTTTACGAAAAAAATCGTGAAATGTTCAAGGTTCGAGGAAAAAGTTCGCTATGTAGAAAAATTCACAATATAGTGGTTCGACTGTATATAGTTTTTTTTTTTTTTTGCCGGGACCGTGGTATTATTTCGTGTTAATTGATATTTTGTCTTAAGCGTTATAGCGTTGAACGTATTTCACTGTATCCAATAAAATTTTTGAATTTGACATCAAACATTGATAGCTTTCCTGACAAAAAAGGATAAGTAATTTTTTTTTTTTACAAGTAGATAAATCACTGCTTTATACGAAATTCTGAAGAAAACATTTCTCAAAGCAACACGCTGATTTTTATCATTAACCACATCAAATGTCAAAAAAAAAGTATAACTTACACGCGAAAAATAATGACTTATTTCTTTCACATATGATTTATTGTCTATGGTTATCAACACACGTTCAGAAACGTACACACTCAGGCTTTTTAACAAAATGAAGTGGAACTGGAATGTAAACAAATGGAAAAATGCATTTAAGGGTTAAAATGTTTCCAATGTTATTTTGAATACACTGTTTTTCTAACGATTAGTGACACATTACTGATACAAGATATTAGAGCAGCATGTTATTTCATTGAAGTATGAAATATTTAAGTTGTGCCGAATTTAAAGGTTTCTACCCATTCCGAATTACGTCACATGTTAGACTTTTTCACCTTAATCCTCAAGTGAAGATCATTCATAATGAATAGTTTTAAGTTTTGGATTTAGATTCAAATTTAAAAAGCAATAAAAAAATGCAGTGAAAATCTTTTAACACGAAACTTATGGGACTGAAACATCTTTTTCCTGCTAAAAGAATTTCGAGTTAAAGGATATTTTTTGCAAATGTATATAATACATATATGTATTCAACAAAATTAAGTTTATTAGAACACATTTTATTTACCCAGATATGTACATATGCATGCATCTGATAAAAAATCAATGGAACAGAAATATTCACACAAGAACTTAAGAAAATTTAACACAAAATTTTAAAAAAGAGTTTTTTTTAATTTTTTTTTTTTTAGTATCAAAGTGTCCACAAATTGCTCGATGTCGTCCATTTTGTGATTCATTTCAACAAAGGAATGTGCGTTTAAATAACTGCGCGTAATTTTTCATGATGTTTCTCATTTCGGATGCTTTTGTGTGGCATTCGTAAGGGTGGAGGGTGAAAGTAGCTTAGATTAACAAAATTGACCCGTGTCACAGGCTCTCCCAGGGCATTTAAAAGTCAGGTTAGTCTCCTTTCTATGAAACATGTGAAAACAAACCACTTCCCTTTTTCATCACTCACGCCTCTTAAACCTCGCTAGCGAGGCTGGTATTTTCCATATTTTGTTCATTCCCAGAAGGGAAATCTTTTCATGTTAAGTGATTTTCGTTTCGTGTTAAGAGAAAAAATGTGAGGAAATGCATAGTGGTTTGTCGGGACCATTGCATTTTTCCGTGTTAACCGATGTTTCGTCTTAAGAGTTTTCGCGGTAAGCAAATTTCACTCTAACTATTTTGTTTTACGTTCCTCCAAACCTACTATTCGGATCATTATGTTATTGATTGGTTGTTATTCATTAATTCCAAATTAGACGTAAAAGAAGAACAAAATTGGAGTCGGCACATCCACCATGGTTTGAGGGCTGTAAGACCATGCTGTAAGAGCCAAATGATTTAATTATGTATACTAAACTAGAAATTGAACAGAGTAATACCATATTCTATTAGCCAGTTATGGCATATTTTGGAGTGTAACGCACAACTATACTTTCAATTTGCATTTTTTTCAGTTTTTCAGTGTAATCCTGGTATAACACACGTCCCTTTTTTAGAAAGAAATCTGAAATGAACATGGGTAATAATCTTATCTTCTGAGTAAAACGGTTCACTTAACCAGTTAACTGTGATTGATGAGTATACTCGTCATGGAGAAGTTGCAGAATTTTCTGTATTGACGAGTATACTCGGCATGCGTAAAAAGTAGGGACCATTGACTATTTAACGTGCAATTTTTGAGAAAAAAAACATATTCTCGAATTTCAAGATACTTAGATTATTTCGAGGCCAGGTTGAAGTAAAACAAATGAAAAAAATATATAAAAACATTAAGATAACTTATGCGTCCCCGTATGCACCGGTTGAAACAACGTATAAGTTCGCATAACGAGTTTATTTATGTGCGATGATAATGTTTTTAAGATGTTATTCTAAAATGGGGCACAAAGGGAAAAGTCGGAAAGTTGATTTAATATTGGGTTCCTTTAGGTATGGTTAGCAACGGGACAAATGCGTGACGCCGACCAGGCGCTGAGGCCATTGATAATTATTGGCCCAAAGTTACCTAGCTATCGAGTGGTGTAAATGCCAATTGTTTGCTAGAACCATATGTTGACATTAGAGTGAATAATAATAATATTTATTAAATAATAGTACATTCACAAAATTACCCAAACGTCCTGAATGAGTTAAGGTATCCGACTACGTTCGGAACCGTGATTTTCCAAAGCGTGTATAAATGGATAATATTTATTATATTTAGTGTCACTTAGATTAGAAAATGTATATAAAATTGTTTTAGTAATAGTATTACAGTAAAAAAAATATTTAAGTACACTATTTTGACAAAAAATGAACATAGAATGATCAATTTTCAAAATAGTCTCCTTTTGTGAAAAAGGCTTCTATTGTAATAATATTTTGCCTGTATATAGCTCAGACTTTTCTATAGAGGCTCAACTATAATTTTTGAAATATATAACTTGGAAGGGAGTTTATCCATGTTTTACGAAAACAGAGAGGAGAAATTTTAATAAAGAAACGCTGATAATTAGTTCAATTGGTTGTAACTCTGAAAATAATGTGGAGTTTTCAAAATTCATAGTTGAGCTTCTATACAGAGGTCTGAGCTATAGCTATATACAGGCAAAATATTATTATAATAGGAGCATTTTTCACAAAAGGAGAACATTTTGAAAAAAGGTTATTCTAAGTTAATTTTTTGTCGAAATATTGTATTTAAATAATTTTTTTTTGTCAAAATGTCCTTAAAACAATTTTATACATGTGTTCTAATCTAAGTGACACTAAATATCATGAAAATTTTCCATTTATGTGCTTTTTTTAAAATCACGGTTCTGAACGTAGTCGGATACCTTAAATAGCTCGTTTTCAAGAAAAAGTATAAATACAACTAATACATTTATTACATATGTTGACTAAATAAAAAAAAAGCTATGTAAAATAAAATGCATAGAATATAATATTTCAAATTAAAACTAATATGAGGTATAAATTAGGACTATAAACTCACAACATTAGATTCGGAAAAACTGAATATGCTTTAATATATTCGACGGCTGTTCAATAAGTAATAAGACTAAAATTATATATATATAAAAAAATATATAATTTTAATTTTCATCATTTACATGGTCTTTTTCAATATGACTTCCATGGCACATAATGCATTTATCCCAACTTTCTGTCCACTTCTTAAAAACATGTAAAAGTCTGTTTTGTAAGATCTTTATCAAAATCGGCTACACAGCACTTTCACATGCTTTGTTTCTTGTAAAACGTTTGCCTCGTAATGGTTTCTTAAGTTGAGGAAACAGCCAGAAATCGCATGGAGTTTTATTAAGACTGTATGGTGGGTGTGGTAAAATCGCTACGTTGTTCTGCTGCGAAACATCCAGTATACAACGAGCAATATGTGGTTGGGCATTGTCATGGTACCAATTCGGAGCCATTTCGGAGCAATGGACGTTTCCTTTTAATGTGCTGTATCATTGCTCGTAGGACATTCACGTAGTATGATCAGTTTACGGTAGTACCAAGTTCGACTGCGTGGAGTTACACAATTCCTTCATAATCAAAAAGAAATTATGGTCATAACTTTACCAGCCAATTTCGCAGTTTTTGCTTTCCTGGGAGTAGGTGAAGATGGATGTTTTCGTTCCCTGCTTTTTTGTTTTATGGTTGGATCAGTGATACAACCAAGCTTTATCTGCTGTGATAAAGCGTTTTAAGATATTGTCGCCTTCTTGTTTCAGTCTTTAATCATATTGTACCATATCAAAGGTCTCCGATGCTGATTTTTACAGATTTTTGCTTCCATTTCGACAACTGACCGCGTCTCGTAGGCGCCCGGAAACACGCTTCAGCTCGAGCATGTGATACTCAAGAACATGAGTCTGTACACGCCACCTGTCGGTAGCTTTTGTTAATACAGACAACAAACTTTTCTTATGCCACAGAATTTAACATTCCAATGAGTGGTTTCATGGCAGTAAAATTAGTTTTATTACTTATTGAACAGCCTAAGTAGAATGAGTAACAGTATAAACTAAAGAATTGTATTTATTTATTTTCCAACTATAAAAAGATGGGCGTGCAGTGTCTGGAAAGTTCTATTGTGCCTAGGGAAGAAAAAATCACGTTTCCAGAACTAACATGCTGCTTGAAGCGTGGTGGTACAAAATATGTATCACCTATTTTTTAAATCTTTGGGTACCCTTTATTTGAAAAAGTGTTTAATATTATTAACATGTATCAGCTTATGCTCAATAGTTATAGTTTTGTGAGGTTTATCTAAAATATTTGTAATTATCTCTCTCTAGTGCATTATTTTTGTTAAAAATTCAGCCCATGAAAGAATTAAATAAGGAACGAAAATCTGTTAATTTATTTTGAATTTTTTGAAATAAAATTCTGCAAATACTTTCACTTGTTCCCCCTCCCTGTTTACAATTATTATAAATTAACTCATTTTCTCGGGATGCGCATTTAGAGGATATGAAGTAAGAGAAGATCATTTTTAATTGTATGTATACTTCCTCTTCAGTGTTTTAATCAGCTGTATAAAATCCGAGTCGGGAGTTAAAAAACATAAAGCCACGGAGCGTTATTCAACCGAGAGATTAAATTGCACGCAAGAACGGTGTCAAAAGCACACCCTGAAGTAATTTCCGAAACCTTATTATCTCTGATTAAATTTTGTCGTTATCTCATTAAACGTCTTTCTGGTACAGTAAAACACATTAGCAATTTCCAAAACGAGTATTGTTTGATTAAAAGATGAATAATATTTCGTTCGCAGAGCCCCTTAGAAGTGCTTCAATATCTTATGTTTACTATGTATTTTAACTGATCTGTACGAATTGGGTGAATAAGTGAATATTAACGTCACACTGGTCAACTACAATAGGGCTTTTGGCGACGGACGACGTAATTTTGAACCATGGTCAAGTGACGTGGACGACACCTGAGCTGGCACCCCCTCTCCTAACTACCACACCACACCAACGGGAGGACGCTTCAGCTCTTGTCAGATTTAACATGCATCGCTTCCCTACACGGAGGGACTTTAGTGGTACTGGGCTAGAACTCGTGACAAGGCCAGCCACGATCCGATACCTTGACCACTCGGC
>BMAV01021479.1:521350-556217 GCA_019973955.1 Trichonephila inaurata madagascariensis
CCCCCCCCCCCCTTGAAAAATTTCTGTGTGCGCTATTGGTTTGCTATGATTATTTTCATTACTAATTCAAGATGTGTGTGAGCGTCGATGATACTATTTCTATTAGACTCATTTCCTTTCATAACTGAAAATAACTTTTTTGCAAAGAAAGTACTTCCAAACAGGGAAATAATTTCATATGGGAATTTTCGAGTATTTTCAAACGCGTTAATGGAGTAAATATATGTAAAACTTACGAATCCATTTCAATTAATTAATAAAATGAAGAAAACGTATATTCTAAAGAATTAAAATCTTTAAATCTTGTTACAAATTCAGTTCTTAAATTTGAAATTTTTTCTGCAGCTTTGTGATACAATGCAGTAATATCTAGACTTGATTTAGTCATGCTGCATGTAAGTTGCTTTTCCCCAAAAATTATATATTATTGTGTGCCGATATAATAGCCGGACCGAGAGAGAGAGAGAGACAAAGATATTAGTTGTGGGCCACATTTGGCTCGCGGGCTGCGAGAATTTGATACCCCTGATGTACATCACTCGTTCTTCATGCCGAGTCCTAAAAAACCCTGGACTTGAACCCCCATCTTAACAATAAAAAAAACCGAAAACACTAACCTGTTCGGGGGGTTGGGATCGTGTCTAATTTTAATTAGTTAACTACAGAATAAAAGGTGTAATCTCACATTTAGATTTATCAAGTACAAAGTAGTTCGTCAAATAAGCTTAGACTTTTAAATTTCATCAGAATGTGTAAGCACCATTTTCAAGAAATATAATTGTGTTATGAACATTTCTTGGTTATAAGGTCTTTCTTCACACTTATTTCTTCAGGTGTCGTCCTCGTCACTTGACCATGATTCAAAATTATGAGGTCCGTCGCCAAAAGCCCTCGAGTAGCTGAACAGTACGACGTTAATATTTACTCACTCACACTTATTTCTTTACTGAAATTTATGTGGTTTCATTTTTTTATGAGTAATGAATTAGGATTTCACCTTAAAATAAAATTATGACTACGTCATTATGTGGTCACAACAAGTCAACGATATCCATCTATAATTAAAATATTCAAGGTTGGTGACTAGCCGCTCGTACGTTGTTGTGGTTTGTGGAGGCTGACCGTTGTGTCGCAGGGCCTAGGTTCGAATCCCGGAGAAGGCATGGGTATTTGTAAATGTATAGTACATTTGTGCTATGGAGTTACTCTAATTAACCGTCGAACCGCAAGTCATCTCGCGAGATTGGTGGAGGTGGAAGAGAGGTGGGAGAAAAACCCATTTTCTGTTAGGGAACTGGTGACATCTCTTCGGGCAAGTAGTTTCGCGAGGGAATGTATCCCAGACTGGATACCCACAGCTTATGTTCTAAGGCAAGTCAACCTTTGACCTCCCTTGATCCAGCCGACAGTAAAGTGACCGGCGCAGTTCCCACGCCAAGCTCCGGCATCAAAGTACACCACGTGAGGGGCACTAGTACCAACAGTGGAATAGTAATCTCGGCTACGTTCAAACAGAAGTGATTCTGCATCACGTGTCACTTTTGTGTACATGAAGAATTCCAATTTTAAAGAGACACCAAAAGGGAAAACCCAGAGACTCTCGAGAAACTAAGGCGCCTCACAGACTCTAAAAACATTTCTACAAGCTTCAACACACTGCGATGCTCCAGCACACTCCAGTGGAGTCTTTCACAAATTGACTCTCACACTAATTGTGACCTATTAAGTCTCACATCAACGAGCATTCCAATGTCGTGTTAACGCCTTCTTCCTCAGGAATAATCTTACCTTAGCAGAGACCTCAATAGCGCTACATGATAGCAGTATTAACCAGCGGCGCAGCACTGTCACCTGCATGGTGCTCAAAGCTACAGCTAACGACTGACGTACATCCAGCCTCTTGTCACGATGAATTTCATAGGCTTCGATGTAACGCTGCCTACCAGGTGACATTAGCAGCAACAGCAGAATGGTGGCTATACAATTGAGCCATAGACTTGAAATATTATCTGGTTTTATTAAAGACTGGATGATGAAAATTACTACATACAGAATACAAACTAGTTTCTAAGTTCTCATATGTGAGATGATGCAGGAATCACCAAAATAATCGTTATCGATATCATCATCGTCAGATCTGGGCCAGAGGAGCTGAGGAGCTATGAGGAGCGCGCGAGAAATAGGGAGGAAATTTCACCCCCTACTTACTGATACGGGTTTCGGGATTCTATACTGATAAGATGTGGGTTGCAGAAATGCACGTTTTCAACGATAACGAGTTATATTCTTATGTAGTTTTAATTAATTGGGAAGCATTAATATATTCTGATTTTTTTAAATTACTTCATTGGAAGCAAATTTTAATTGCGATAAATGGATCAAACTTTTTTTTTATTTTATCAAAATCTTTTATTTTTTCAATAAATAAAACTACAAACTGTTATTTTCCTGTGGTGTTAGAAGGTGCGATCCTAACCATTCACGAATGAAGACTTAGGGTTTGAAACTAAACTTAAGAATAAGTTTAATTCTGCACTTAAAAATTCGAATCATTAACAGGAGAATCCCAGCAGGCAATCGTATAGCAGCGCGAGAAAAAACATATCCAGATGAAAGATTTTCTTGCTTGACAGCCAAGACTATTCAGACAGGGCAAGTCCCCAAGCGTGAGAGCCATTTCATAGGTAGTGCCATCTAGTTATGGCTCCCACTACCCAATTTTTGACGCTTAAAATTATTTAATTTAAGCTCTTGTCAGATTGCCGTAAGTATCAGAGCCAAAATTACATGTCATACAGAGCTAGGACCTTTTACATGTCGTATAATTAGATGACATTCAATATTTCGCATCTAGAAAATCCATCTACTCCAGCCGGGATCGAACCCGCAACCTTACGAGGCAGGCACGCTGTCTCTAAGTCACCGAGTCGACAGATGAAAGAAATAAGACGAAGAAGTCAAGATGAGCACAATATAATTCAAAGTGTTAGTTTTGAATATGTTAAGCCTGATTCTTCTTTCGGAGCTACCCTTGTAAGTATTTGTTCCTAATGAATGCATATTTACTAACATTTGGGGATTGTCACTGCATATAATATAGTTGTGAATTGGAACCAGTGAATGCAATGGTAAGCTTTTGAAAAATTAATTAAATCATTTTCACAAAATAAAATACCTTATAAACGGAGATTAGTGATGTTGAGTGAACACGTTTATTTTTTTCATTTGTTTTGATTTTGTGTTATAAAAAATGTTTTAAATAACGATTGTTTTTTATTCAAGAACGAATCATTACTGTTAGTTTAGAGGAAAGTTTAGTGTTTTGTTTATTTTCTTTGTATTCTTTTTGTATCAGCTATTTTCAGGTTTTTATATTCTTCTTATTTGTTACAAAAACGTCATTAATATACAACACACCCCCTAATTTTTATTTGAGACAATAAATAAATATATCATTTTTATTTTCTTTGCTTCTGATTTTAGAATTATAAGCAAAAATAGAATGATATTGAAGAATAAAATCAATGATTGTGTACAATGGCGCACGCAGGAATTTTTCAACAGGGGGTTCAAGGTCGAATACCACCATTCTCCTCTAACATGCCGCCCAGTGGCGCACACAAGGGGGGAGTCCTAGGGGTTCGGATACCCCCATAGCCCTAGATTTTTGTTTCGATTGGTTATAATCCAATGTAATATTACGTAAAATTTAATTATGTATTTGTTATTAATTATTAATTTTATTGTTTAATGCTAATTATTTATTCAATAATTAATTTTGTATTGTTTCTCTTCCCGAAAATCAACAAAATCAAAAGAACACGTTGGACGGCGTGTTGGAGCATGGTACCAAAATGGTGGACATTCGACCCTGGACCCACCAACCCCCACCCCTGAAAAATTTTTGTGTGCGCTATTGATGCTGCCCAACATATTCTTTTGATTTTGTCGACTTTCAGGAACAAAAAAACAGTAAAAAATTAATTATTGAATAAATGATTAGCTATAATTCATAAAATTAATTATTAATAACAAGTACCTAATTAAATTTTACTTAATACATACGTAGGATTATAATCAATCGAAATCAAAAAAAATCAAGGGCTATGGGGGAGGGGATGACACCAGCCCTCCTTGTGTATGCCAATGGTTTTGTACGCTCTTTTGGGGAGGAAATGAATGTATGTTTGTTGAAGAGAATATTTAAGAAATAAAAATACTGCTTGTGATTAAATTTTTAAAACTAATAATTATTCTTAATAACGTTCCAGTGTGTTTCTTGAGTTATAAATTTACTGATTTTATTAAAACAATTATCATAAATGAAGAAAACCAAAATAATATATGTGTGTGTGTGGGTGTGTGGGGGTGTGTGGGTGTGTGGGTGTGTGTAATAATTCCCTCTCTCTTACTTTTAATTAACTCTTCTTAATGATCTATAAATAATCTTTAATTCTTAGGTTTAAAAATAAACATTGCAATCTTAATCGTAATCGGCTAAACCGAAATTCCTATCCCGCGCATTCTAGCCAGTCAGAACTACTATTACGTAATAGTCACGTGCTTGTGCACTGCTAGTATATAAACCCAAAAATCTGATGTAATCGCGCTCTTTCTCTGCTTGCCGCCATCATGTAAGATTGTAAATACTTGCAGCTTCTTTGTCTTTGTGTTGTGTCCTCCAAGATGCCGCTGTCTATTCAATGTGAAAATGTAACGTAATTGTGCTTTAATCTGCTGATGTGTGCTCATAATAAAGGAGGTAAAGCTATTCTGAAGACGTCATTACTAAATCAAAATTGATAATCACATACTCCGGGCAACACTACTTCAATATATATATATATATATAATATAAAAATTGGCTTACTTATTTTTTTAGACAAATAAATTCGATGTATTGTCTAACATTTTATTAAAATTTAAATAGTTTTTTTTTTTTCAAAATTTGATCGTGATATATATGTGTTACCGTTAAACAGTGAAATTCGTTGTTGTCGTGTGTGTGTTTTATCCTGGGAACATATGAAATACAAGTGAAGAAGAATAGAAATCATACAATACAGCAGAAGAATATACACATTTATTATAGATGATCCCAGCATATAGCAAGAAGGGGTGAGCTGCTTTCCTTTCGAGACGGGGATCCATTACAGATGAAAGAGACCGACTTTTTTCCCCGAAGAATATGCAACCATGTCTTACTCGGGATTCAAACCCGAATCCACTCGGTTACAAGCCGAAAGTCATAGCCACCATACAGGCTGGGAGATGTGAAATTCGTTATTTTATAGAATTACTAAGTATTTCATGAAATAACTCGACAAGTTAGTTAAGTATGCAAAATTAAGGAATTCTACGATTTAACTATATAGAGTTATTCTATACAGAATAAAACGATTGCTAGATCTTTAAAGTATGAAATACGTTACTCGAATGTTCTTTGAACCGGTTATAGCTGCATTTAGTCAGTTTTGAACCACTTAAAGCTGTTTGCTAGTGTTAAAAAAAAAGCATAATAGTAAAAAGTGTGTTTGTTTTAAAATAATATGCAATGCAGTTCAACGTGTCATCACAGCGCGATTCTTATTTCTAATAAATAATGAGAAGTAAAATAAAGGTATTTCATAAAATTTTAATTAAAATTATCTTGTACATTTTTGTTTGAAAAAGTTTACACAATGTTTTTATGGAACAGTTTTTCTTCCCAGCACATATTTTTTTTGTGATAGTATTTAAAGGTAACTATTTCTACAACATATCTTTTTTTTTCCCCTTTCTGTTTAACTAATGTTATCAATATGAGTAATAATAAATTACATCATTTGTGTTTTTTCTCATTATGTATCAATTAATCATCTGCAAAAGGAATAAAATGCATTTCTAGAGAGATTTTAGCTATTTATAATCAACTAATTTATCAAATAACTTTGAAATTGTTTATTTTTTACTCTTTAACAGTCCGCCATTAGTTATTTCATAGAATAACTAGGTAAAGTATGAAATTGTTCACCTTTTATGTACTTTAATTGACTTGTCTAGTTATTTAATGAAATACCTAGTTATTTTATGAAATGAATGAATAATACATTTTAACGGTAACATATATACATACGAGGGATGATCAGAAAGTAAATTTCGTCACTTTTTTTTTCAAAGAGATGGTACGGATTGGTGAAACTATCTCTAAGAAACCGGTTCAATGATGGAAGGAGTGTCAGCAAAAGAGGAATGACGCAAGCGCAAGTACCAATCACGCTGGCAAACAAGCATGTGCTGACAACGGGATCACCAATAGAAGTGCAGGGTTTAAATCTGGTGTAAATGAACACGTGAGACAAGTGAATCCATCATCCAAGAACGCCTACAGACCATGTATGGTGGAGGAGTCATGTCTCGTCAAATGATTGGTCACTGGTGTTGCAAGAAGGTCTGAGAGGGCGTCTCTTAACATGTACGAACGAAGACAATATTGCAGGAAGTACGGAGGTTTACCAAAGTCGTCTCTCTTTTCAAACTGATTAACTCTGTCCCAACGTTTCCCAAAGTGGCGTAAGTTCAATATAAAGACTTTATTTTTGGCGATTTCCTTGGCTCTTTTTTTGGACGATTTTGAGTCAGATTCTGGCAACCCTGAACTCCCCTATTTTCCGATCGGGTTTCGCGGGATTTCCGATTTTTGGTGCATTTTCCAGAGTGCTAATTTCAAAAGTGGGCTGATTCATCAATTTTTTCTAAATTTTTTTCTCTGGGATTTTTAACGGTTCAGATGTTATACCGAATTTTCTCTCAATTTGATATTTCAGGGCAAGAATCCAGAATTTCACTTTAACTTCCTGTTATTTGTTAATTTGTATTTAATTATTAATGTTAATCTTTAATATGTATTTGTAATGTTACTTTTTATAATTAAAATTTAATTATAGCTATTAATTTTTAATTAGAATGAAACTATTTATATCAAAAAAAATTTTATTTACTCATATTAACTTTTAATTGGTACTGATTAAGCTAGTTATTAATTCTTTCATTAAATTACTGATTTATTTAATTTTTATATACTTCCCAATAATTTCAAATAATTTATGTTGTTACACATATAATTCGCGATTTTTCAAAAAAGTCTTTATATCGAACTTGTTCCAGTGGAAATTTCTTAATATCGGAGGTGACTACGTCCAAAAATAGTGCGAGGTATAGAGTTCATAAAGCCATGGTGTGTTTTCTTTGGCGATAGTTTTCATGTGAAAATATACTGACGAATCTTACTTTTGAAACATCCCTCTTACATATATTTTTGTTGGCTATAAAATTCAGTAGCGTAATGGAGAATATTAGGTCCCCCTAGCAAAGTCAGGATTTGGGCCAAAAGCAGGACCATAAAAAGGGTAAGTACTTGGCATCAGTCAAGCTTTGGGCCCCCTAGAACCCGGGACACCCCCGCAACGCGGGGGTGTACGTTACGCCACTGCTAAAATTGTTGTTTGCAAAACTTCACATAAACCTTTTTTTACTATTTTTATTCTTAATTGTGCATATCACATAGAGATTTAAATTTTAAAGTGATTCTTAAATTTGAGAGTTTTATTATTTTCTTGTGTATATATTTTTTTTAAAAAAATCGCATTAATTCCTAATGGAAATGAATTATTCTTGTGCTATATGATATATATAATAAGTTTTAATTATATTTGCAATTTAATTTTTTTTTCAGTTTCCTAGTCTATGGAATTAACAAAACGTTTCTTTTCATAAAAACTGAATATGACTTAAAATATGCTTCTCAAACTTTCAATATTTGCTATTCAATTTTCAGTCATAATTTTCATCGCGTCTCCCTTATACAAAAACTAAGTTGTTGTCACTAATGCCACCTACCTGACGAAGTCAGATCGAGGCCCGCGAAATTCATCGTGGCTAAGAGCTAGAATTTTTACGCCTGTCGTTAGCCTTAACTTTAACCACCATGCAGGTGACAGTACGATTTTTGCTCGGTTCCACCCCAATTTAGAGGGAGAAAACCCTAGGGATGGCCAGGGGCCTCCCACCTCTCTTCCCCTTCCCCCAATCTCACGAGAGGACTTGTGGCTCGACGGTTATTTAGAGTACCCCCATGCCGCAAAGGCACTATACATTTACAGTGCATGTCTTCCGTCCATGTCTTCTCTGGAATTCGAACCCAGTCCCTACGGCACCGCAGTCGCTAATCACTATACCGGTTGGGAAACTAAGTATTGAAAGCAATAACATATCTTAAAGCTAAAGCTACACACAATGCGACTTTTATATACTGCACAAATCATTAAGATAAGTATTATATTTTGTATATAATTTGGTATATATGACAAGCCCATGGATGTCACTAGTAATTACTAATTTTTTTTATTTTGTCTGATAAATTAATTATCAAATACTTTTTGCCGTACTGATACATTCATAAGTATCTTACATCAGTGTGAATGTATTTTATTTTTATTATATCAGAATGTATTTTGTTTTGCTTCCTTTCTGTAAATTGATAACTATTTTACATCTTTAATTTTCGAACTTTTGATAAGCTCGCGTTCCCCACGTAGGGTTATCACGTTCCCCTACAGAGTCGCGCCCCGAGAAACGCTGACTTAAAGAGCTTTCATGTTAGTGTGTGTACTTAAATCATGTATTACTGTCAACATGTACGTATATACGTAGTACAATCCAAAAATTTGGGAACTGCGGCCATTTCTAACGACGAACGCCAGTACCTGAAGTTAAACTACTTAAAATGGATTATTCCAACCCTCTTTTACCTGATCAGGTTGGTTTAGTCCATATCATGTGACTGACTCGCACCTGTACCTGTTACCTTCCGAAGTTAGCTTTGTTCCGCGATTTAACAAAGATGACTTTTCTTGATCAGCGTTGAACATTCAATTCAGTCAACGCTTAGGTAAAAAATAAATGGAGACTTTGGAAATGCTAATTAAGGTATATAGAGAATCAATCATGGCGAGATCCAAGGTTTACGAATAGCATCGGCGTTTTAAAGAGGACCGAGAATTCATCGAATAGAATGAATGCGTTGAACGACCTTCCACTTCACTGAACGCGGAAAATGAGCGTTGGTGTCTGAATGCGCTCGAAATGATCTTCGTCAAACACTTGAACAAATCACTGATACTACAGACTTCTCGAAGTTGTCATTTGAGGGAATTCTTTCGTCGCAAATGGCCTCAGTTCTGGCAGAGTGACGGCTTGTATCTGCTGCATGACAACGCACCAGCGCATGGATCCCAATCATTAAAAACTTGCACTAACGTGCTTCCGTATCCCCCTATTCACCAGACTTAGCCCCATGTGACATTTGCCTGTTCCCATCAATGAAAAACATTTACAGGGGCGTCGTTTTGTGACATCAGATGAAGTGAAAGTAACATCTCAGGTGGCCTTATACAGGAGGTTGCGATAAATGGCTTCCCAGGAAGTTATACGAACGCTTACAGAAGTGTATCGTCGCTCAATGTGACTACTTTGAAGGTGGAAGTGCATCGGCACAGTGAACTATTCAGGGTAAGGTTTCCTACGTCTTGTCCTTGAACTTTTGGATCATACTACGTAAGAAAAAAAGGAAAAAAGAACCACAACAGTGTGAAGAAAAGGACACCCAGACTGAATTGCATAGATAACTTTATTTTAAAATGTTTTGAAACAGTGAAAAATGTTTTCACCTAAACAACAGGAAAGTATAGCTCACATGATTCCAAAGGATTCGCAAAATACGCGAAACATTCAGAAAGTGTGGACATAAAAAATTTGCTATCTCTTGGAAGCATCCATGAGAAAAGAGTTGTGAAACTTACACGGGGGAGTGTGCAACTTCCTAACACATGGCAAGAGGGCATTTTCAAGGACACACATAATTCATTACACTCCTAAAGAACTCAAAACTCCGTCTTAAAACAAGTTTCGCATTAAAATATATACCTTTCAAATATTGCCTAGTTATTATTTTTAACATTTTGTAACACTATCTCTTTGATAACAAAATAAACAAAAAAAAACAAAAAAAAAAAACAGATATATTTTTGTTGTTTTAATACTCGTAAGATAATAGTTAGTTTAAAAAGTAAATTTAACATTATCGATTTATAATGACGAAAATTAAAAACAAACATGAGTTAAACCATGTAGATCAGTGATACTCAACCTGCAGCCCGCTGGCAGTATGTGGCCCACCAACTTTTTCTGAGTTACCCGGTCATTGCCTATTGCATCAATTATTTAAGAATAATGTACTAAAAATTTAGTGGGAAAATTCTGTCAATGTAGCAATAAAATCTATCAATTTTGCTATAAATTTGCTTTTTTTTTTATAGTAGAATATAAAAAAGAGACTTGGTTACGGATAAAAAAAAATCGAATCTACCCCCAACTCAGTAAAAGATGAATGAAAGTAAATAGTTTTGGGGAGTTTGATAAAAATATTAATATAGTATTAAAGTAAAATCAAGAAAAAAATGATTTTTAATATTTTGATTAATTTTGCTTTGTCTAACGTTGCTCTGATCTGATAGTGTTTTTCTTGCAATATCCTTATGTCGCAACCCGCGTGAAATATTTATTAAATGTATGTGGCCCGGCAAAAAAAAAAATTTAAGTAGAGTAGACCTGATGTTGATAAACGTATTATTTTGACATCGGTTATCCCATCAAAGACCTAAGTTTCAATTTTTTTTCTTCAAAACATTAAAATAAAATTCTTTAATCTAGGTGTGAAAATACGCTAATTCAAATATATACATATATTCACAAGCCATACTTAAATATGAACAGTAAAATTAAAATTTTAATTTAACTGAAAAATAACCAGAAAAACGTTTTTAAAAAATTTAGAATTTAATGTTACGTTTTCACAACGCAAGTATTAAATGTGTTAAAATATATTAACTACCTATTCAAATTAATTTCTGTTACCTACAGTATTAAATATTTGATTTGAAATCAGTCTTTTCCTATAGTTAAAAACAAAACAGAAAAAAAAAAATCGTGTTTCGTTAATATATTTTCAGCATGAAATTAAAGATTTGATTTTTAAGATAAAAAACAGTATACTTTTGTTTATTTCTAAGACAGTGTGAACTAATGGGGAAATCGTTCGTCTTATAAAATAAAATTATTACAAGCCTCAGCTTAAAAATCAGTCGAAAAAATCAATGCATTACAATTATGAAAAATTATGATGTATAAAGTTAAGATTGTATTTTAACTATTCCATGAAATTGTTTTGTGAACTGAAGCTAGGTTTAAAAAATAAAATCTATAGTTGAATTTATTATCATAATATGTTTTTTGAAAGAAAGCTGTCATTCCAGTTATAACTTGTGATGATATAATACAGTGATACGAATTGTTATTAATATTCGATTTTACATTGCCAAAAAGGTAAAATCTATACACTTGATTTTGTCAATTTAATTTCTTCTGGGTTTTTTTTGTTGCATTATTATAATATTTATTATTTCAAAATGCAATTTTTAATCCATCCAAAGTATAACCCAAAAAATCCTTTGAAGAAATTATAAAATTAAAATGCCGTATATAAGCCGAGAGGGCATTGTTTCTTCAACAATTTATTCGAAAATCGATACCTGTATACAAGTCGAATTGGAAAAAAAAAATAAAAATTATAATAATTTATTATAATTTTTAAACATGTCTCTATGAAGGTGAAAATGCTGTCATTGTTATAAAGTAAAAGGACAAACATCATTGAGGGTAGTTTTATTTCTGTGTTAGTGCTTTCCAAAGCAAACATATTTTTTCTGCTCATTTGTTATACTATCTATGCCATCACTACTATATTTTTTTGGAAAATAAGGGGAACGCAAAATACGTATAAGGAAGGTGGTCGTCAACCTGTGTTTCTTGTCCTGGAGAAAATAACTCCCTGCGTGATGAACATTCTAATACATCCAGACATCCTAACAAGTGAATGTAAATTTTAAGAACTATTCAGGAACTCTAATTCTAACTCTCATACACACATTTTGAAGGATTTATGTGAATTTCCTTTGGAAATAAAAGTTTCATCCAAAATATTCAAATGTTTAAAAGAAGCCCAAAACCGTTTGCGCATGGCTAACTGAAAAGGTTTTTTAAAAAATGATTTCTTAAACAACGTTTTAGCGCTATCAGTATAGCAAACTTTAAATAAGTTCCAATAAATATTGGCTTACACCCGAAAATATAAGGTACTTAAAATTGCTGCCATATTGGTATCGGATGATGACTTACACTGCCATTTGTATATCTAGTGTATGCACATCTAATAACCCAAGTGTCGAGTGCTTCAAGACTCTGATATTGTGTAAATGTATATGGGACTTGCATGATAACGTCTATTATGCAGGCTCCATTGTCTACATCTTGTGATTTCATGATGCTCATCATAATGGAACCTGGTATTATAATTTCTGTGAGCCATTATGCAGTGTCCTTGAAATATCAGGTTGCGCTTCTGATTCGAACAGTGCCTCAATACGCTTAGACCGTGAAGGATTAATTGTAGGCTTACTTGGACTGCACAACACAACAGCTTTTGTGTTGGTTTGATTGTTTAAAGTTAGTTCATTAAAAACCTTCCAAATGCTCTTTAAACTTTAAATTACAACTCAGCACAACAAATGTTTAGTTTTGAAAAATTCAGGAAAAAGTAGCAATGATCTTATTAAATACTGTACAGATAAAAAGTACCCAGTAAATGTTACTAGTTATCTGTATAAGGAAATCCTAAATTGTATAACTTTAATTCTTATTTGTAGACTAATAGTAAACTATTTTTAAAGAATATATAGCAAATATTAATATTTACAAGTATTATCAACATTTAATTGATTGCGCAGTAATTCATTAATGGCGTAACGGTAGTTTATAAAATAATGCATTCCGACAATTTTTATTTTTTAACCTCAGTGTTAGTGTAGTCAAATACAAAAATAGTCTTTGCATAACTCCTGTAATTTTAGTATTTAACTTTAATTTACTTAGTTTATAATGATTTTAGTAAACAAAAACAATTGTTTATTGATTCATCGTGATCTAAACATTTTCGATTGAACCCTTAGAAAAGTTACATTTTTCTTATATTGTGCTTAGAACTTTACCCACTACTTTCAATAGGATTTTACTCAGTATTATAAAAAGAAAGGGGGATGGTTGACTAGCCATAAAACTGGCGAAACCCCACTTTTACATAAAATTAAAAGCTGTCCTCAGTCAGTATAATTTATAATACTGCAGCATCCACCTTTTTAAGTTTCCAATATAGTATTTATGGTATATAATGTTCTTCAATGTTCATGTTCAATATATTTATGATACAACCTCTGACAAAGTTCGGTGAATGAAGTCAGAACGACCGATCTGGCAACACTGGCGAAGCAAAACTCTGCACATGTGTAGTGGCAGGTATTGACCATCCGCCCCCACCGTTGTTAAGTTGAGCGTCTTTTGTATTTTGTGTAAGATTTGTTTTACAAAGTGCTTGCTTAGTGCGTTGGTTCTTAACTGAGAACAGGAAAATGAACGAACAAAAGATCAGTCAACCAGCTCCTGGCAAAAAAAGGGATGGCTGCAAACTGAACATCCACCCTAGTCACCAGATCTCAATTCTCTAGTCTTCTTCCTATTTCCACGACTCCAAGTCGCTTTGAAAGGAAAGATATTTGATAATATTCCTAACATCCCAACGAAACGTCACGAGGCTTTTGAACTCCATCACAAAAGAAAACTTCTTGTAGAGTTTCCAAGACATGTATAGCAGATCTCAGGAGTGCATAGTTATGTGAGGCGACTATTTCGAAAAACGGTAAGGTAACTTTCGTTAATATTTCTTCTATGTTAATGGTACAGGGCTATTCACTGAACTTTTGTCAGAGATTGCACATTATCTTTAATATATGCTTTAGTTTTGTCTCCATCTAATATAGATTTTTAAAAGCTATACGTAAATATCAGTGTGTATAGGAGAGGGTATAGTTTCACTCCATCTGCTTCAGCTTTATGTTTTTTATTTAAAACATTTTGCATGCTAATTTCGATGGAAGAACGGTAGTGAATATTTATGAAAGATGAAATAAAGAAATAAATAAGCAATTACATCCTTTATTTCTATACGAACACTGAAATTATAGATTTCACGAGCGCCAACGATAGAACGCTTATGCTAACTTGTGCACGTAACTAGCGATTACTAATATTTAAATTATCCCGTCTTACAACTATGTAAAATTATTCATTACATTTTTCGATTGCTTATCTATTTGACATTTGAAAGAATTTAAATATTTTTATAACAATTGTATGCATTATATATTTGGAATGACTAAAATTATTTTAGGATGAATATTTAGAAAACAACAGTTAATTAAGTCTTTCAAACCATCCTAAATATCTCTCAGCAGGAAAAACAAACAATAAAAATTTTTTTTAAAAAAACAACATATATCTGTGATTAAACAGTTACATTTAAGAGTTGTTAAGTATAAGAGTAGACTTTCTGTGCAATGAGATTCTTTGTGAGTATTTATGCGGGGGTGTATGAGAGAGAAAAATATATGACTCAAACGTACATTAAGATCAGTTTAAATATCAATAATCGAAATCCACTATTTAATCACTGGAAAAATAAATTAGATTCCTTTTAAATAATAATCAAAAAAGTCTCTCTCTCTTACGTATTTTTTTACATAACCAAATTTAGTGCCACAGAGTTAAATAAAAATATAATTCGGAAAAAAAGGAAAATCAAAAAAAAAAAATCTCTCTTGTTTTATGAGAAGCGCATAGATTTTAGTAAGTTAAAACTCTAATTACTACATCTTAGCTACCTAGGAAATCTCGAAGTTTGGTACGTAACAGATTAATTAAACATTAAATAAAATGACAAATTATCAACAAAACCCTCAAATCAATATATTATAATTTACCTGGAGAAATTTGAATCTACATTATTTGATTAAACTTTCAAAATAGTTAAAATTTTCGAATTATAAACTAAATAAAATAAAAACAGGAAAAAGAAATCCTGAATTGTATGTAAATTTTAAGTTTCTAAAGTAAGCATGCTTTTGTATTGACTGTGGAAGGTTATGTTAAAAGTGATTCATTAACTGTGGGTGTTAGTGATATAAAAAGGTTCTATCGGAGATAAATATTGTGTTGTTATTAATACGTAATAGTACTGTACGAAAAAAAAATGGAATTTTCATGAAATTCGTCAATCTATACAATTATTCTAAGAAAAACACTCACGAATGAATTATCATACCGAAATATAAAAAGTATGGACACACACTTATGAAGCGTATGAATTGTGCATAAAATATTCTACAGGCACCTGAAAAAAATATTTTCAAGCACACGAAGTATGCAGGTTCACATATGACAATTTATCCAGACACATATAATCGGTGACAGCTTAAGTGTTCACTGAAAACAGTGGCGCACACAAGGGGGGAGGAAGTCCAGAGCCCTTTTATTAGAATTTTCGATTGATTATAATCCCGTGTACATAGTATATAAGAAAATTCCAAACTGAGGTAAAAGTGCTAAATATATTTAGTCAATAATTAATAATCCAAGATTAATTAAAGCTAATTATTTATTCAATAATTTAATTTTGCTGTTTTTTGTTAACGACAATCTATAAAATAAATTCAGAAAAATATGTATAGTGGCGTACCGGGGTGTAATACGAGAATAGTTTTCGACCCTCAACCCCTTGAAAAAATCCTTGTATGCGCCACTGCTTAAGAACATTGAAAAACAAAAGATCTTGAAATGATTTTCTAAGATTTATGCGCTATCACCCTCCATTGGTTTGCAAACAAACTCGATTCATAAAAATCCCAAGATTTAGTTTTTACAGCAAATGTCAAAACAATATTCTTAACTTACTGTATACTCCTGTTTTCAGTTATGTATTGTATATTTCTGAAATTCCCATGCCGAAACAAAAAAAAAGAAAAAAGTGTTGCGTGCATTCCTTGTTGATGCCATCTTGCCACATACCTACTCATCTACCAACAGTTGCAACAGTTAAGGATACAGTTAAACGTTTCACAACTATTTTTCTCC
This sequence comes from Trichonephila inaurata madagascariensis, assembly GCA_019973955.1. Taxonomy (NCBI): domain Eukaryota; kingdom Metazoa; phylum Arthropoda; class Arachnida; order Araneae; family Nephilidae; genus Trichonephila; species Trichonephila inaurata. The sequence continues at coordinate 537,467 of BMAV01021479.1, forward strand.
CATGTTCTTTCACCTCTTTAATTAATATTTATGTTTTCCATATGTACATGAGTAAAGTCACTTTATTAAAAAACAGTTCATTTGTGCACGAAAATAGCACGGAAGTACACTAACAGTCATCATACAGTCTCTTTCTTCTGAGCATTGTTTCATTTGCAAGGCAGGATTTGGCGTCAAGTCACTCACCACTGTCCGGCAGGAGGCCACAATTTAGCATTCGTCCTTTGGCAACATTACATTGATTTGATTGTTGTCCTAGTTTAAATTCTTTAAAATAGAATCATTTACAGAGTAAGACAGTGTTTACTAATCACAACAATAACATCACATGAATAAAAAAAATTTGAGAAAAAAAAATCATTCTAAAATTTCAGAAGCATTTTGTAACTATTGAAGTTGTAAGTACATTAATGTAAATATGCTATTAATATTTTTTTCTTTAAACCTTTTAGAAATGAAAACTTAATATGTATAAAAAAAACAGCTTCTAAATTCAATTTTATGCATTTTTTTGGAATAAGTTTCTGCTACGTAAAATCAATAATTATGCTACGTAATTTAATAAAATTTGTGTTCATACTAAAATCAATTAAATTAATTTGACGTATATTGTATACATAAAATATATTATAAATGCATTTTTTATAATTCTTTACCTAAAAATAACAATTATTTTTGTTGAGAATGTGTGATACGCAGTTTGATATGTTTTCCTGCATTCTATTACACTCTCCGATAGGAAAAAAACGAAAGCTTTTAAGTAATTTTAAACACTACGTTTCCTTAGATTCCTTAAAATGTTTTTAAAATTAAAATAAAAATATGTTTTAAAACTCTTAAGATAAAAATTTATGTGATTAGTTTCTCATTGTATGAATACATCCAGTCACAATAAATTTAGTTCATATTTTAGTGGATAGATGGCGCTCAAAGCTTGGTTTGTGAATGTTGGAACAATTTAAAGGAGTTCAGGTATATTTTAACATCAAGTTTTACCAGTATTTCAATAAAATAAGCGAAAAAATGTTTTAATGAATGTTAAGAATTTAATGTTATTTAAGAAAAAAAGGAAACATTAAAATATACGATGCAGTAAACAAAATCATAAATACAAAAACACAATCAAAGAGTTATCATTCTGTTTTGAGAAATAATTCGTCTGACAAAATAGGTAAAATAAAATTATTTCAATCAAACTACTACATTAAAATATTTATATCGTAAATGGCTTGATTTTTTTTTACACGAGAGAAAGATCAATTTAAATAGAGAAAATGAAACTACTTAAAATTATTATGATTCAAAAATTATTTTGACCTGTATATAGCTTTAATTATTTTTGCCAATTCTCTCAAGAACAACGATCTTATTCGAAGAAAAAATTTATTTATGATTTGTCTCAGCTAGATAAATAAATTCGGTTAAGAAAGACATGCATGTAAATTAAATAACAAAATAATGCACATACTTAATATAATTATGTGAAATTGTGTGTGTGTTAAATTTATATGATACGCATTAATACAGTAATTCCCAAAGCAGTCTATATTGACCCATAGGGGTCTACGTCAGTAGTAAAAAAAAAATTACGGGTCCATGAGAGTAAATGGGGGTCTACGATTGTGGCTCTATTTTAACCAGTTCCTAACTTTAATTTTAATTTTCAATGAATGGAATAAACACACACACACACACATATATATATATTTACTTATAACATATCTATCTATGACGAATTATGGAATATTGTGAGAAAGTTTTTAATTGCTTTTCCTAGAGGAAAGAAATTTCAGCACGGTTGCCAATCTTCATAACAAAAAGAAGAAAAAAAACTAGATGCTAATAACTGTGTGTGGATGTAGGATTCAACCCAACAAAATTGATGCCACATGTTATAAATTTGCTAAAAAGCATCTGATTCATCCATTCCATTCCGTTAAAACAATTTGTTAATTGTAATCAGTTATTTTATTCAAGAGTTACTAAATTTTAATTTAATTAATATATGTTTAAAGTTAAGATGTGTTCGTTTTCTAAAATTTTTCTCACATTACATTTCACTACAGTTAAAAATGTAAATCTTTCAAAGTAAGTAGCTCTATACCAGCTATCAAAAACACATTTAAGTTGATGATTTTGCAAAAAGTTCAATATTAAGTAAGCAGGGGTCTACCCCAAACTGGAGAACATGGCAAGGGGTCTATGAGGCAAAAAAGTTTGAGAAACTCTGCATTAATACATAAAAAATAAGAAAACAAAATGCGTGTCAGCCCATTATAAAATTCTAAATAACTTTAACTCGGTATATATAATCATTCTAAATTTTTTTTTCAATAAGAAGTCCCGATGTGCCTTCAATATAATTTGTTACTTTTATAAATGCATTTATTTTACCTTTAAAACTGTAGAATCAAAAATCAATGCACAACTATTTGTTCTTCCGATACGTGTTTCAAAAAAAAAAAGAAGAAAAAAAAAAGAGTCCCTCCTCCTTCCACCAGATGGCGCTATATATAATCTCTTTATCGAGAGTTCTTATAAAAATATTCTAAAGAGACAGCTACAAACAAATTCTATTCTTTCAGGCGCCCAACTTTCAACTTTTCACTCGTTTCCTAACCCCAAAACATTCTTTTGAGAGTACAAAGTAACTGGAATGTAATTTTATCGAAGCAACTTTCGGAATATTCCAGAACATAAAAAAGATCGATACGTGCTGCAACCAGCTCGATAATTGAAAGAGTAGATGCGTGCTACTTTTATTATTCAACTCCACCGACAGAATCTACTTTAGCAAGGTAAATGAGGGGACTCGTTCGACTTTTGACGTCACTTCCGGTGGATCGAAACGTTGCCAAATGTTAAGAATAAAAAAGAAAAGAATGCATACATAATTTTTTTTATCCTCTTTTGAATAAGTTATACTACTACGTTCGGAACCGTGATTTTGCAAATGCGTACAAACGCGAATATTTTTTTTTAATATTTAATGTCACTTAGATTAGAATATACGTATAAAATTTATTTAAGAATATTATTACAGTAAAAAAATTATTTAAATTCAATATTTTGGTAAAAAATGAACTTAGAATTACCTTTTTCCAAAACATTATATTTGATAAAAAATGCTTCGATTATAATAATATTTTGCTGATATATAGCTAAGACTTCTCCAGAGAATTTGAACTACGACTTTTGAAAATTTCACATTATTTTCAGAGTTACTACCAAATGTTACTACCACTTCAGTGTTTTTCTGTTAAAATTTCTCCACTCTGATGTATTATATATATATAATATGGATATATATATAAATCCACTTCTAAAGTACATATTTCAAAAATCCCTGATCAAGATTTGTACAAAGGTCTGAGCTATAAATAAGCAAAATATTATTATTACAGAAACATTTTCCATAAAAGAAGAATGTTTGGAAAATAAATAATTCTAACTATTTTTTGCCAAAATTTGCATTTTTAATTGTAATAATATTCCTAAATCAATTTTATGCGTGTATTCTAATCTGTGACCCTAAATATTAAAAAAACATACTGGTTTGTACGTGTTTGAAAAATCACGATTCTGAACGCAGTCGGATACCTTAAACTTTTACATTATTCAGCTGCTTTATTGTTTGAAAGATTAAAAGAAAACGTTTAATTCGTGTTTTTAATGATGTTTGATGTGTGGAGAAAAGTATATGTATGGTAATTTTTAAAAGCTTTAACATAATTTATTGCATTTTTATAAATTAAGTTGGAAAAAAATAAAAATCCTGATGAAAATTTATCTGAGATAACTTTTAATACAAATTAAAATAATTTAAAAAAAAGTATAGATTTTAATCTAAAATTAATGCATCGCTTATTTGCTTGAATTGCTTTATTTTAACACTATTGAGTTAAAACGTGTTATAATATACATCATTTACATTTAAGCATTAAAATTCCCTTGTATTTTAATATGTTTGTATTATTTAAGTTTATTTTTATCAGAATAATCTGAAAAACAAACACAATAACTAAATTTATATATAAAAAATTCTAAATAAAAATATCTAGAATGCGAAAATACAGTAAACTTAAGAAAAATCATTTAGAAACATTAATTTTAAATAAAAAAAAATAGGGGAAATGATAAAAAATTTCGGGGAAAAATATAATAATATTAACAACTTCAAAAACTCTATTCACTTGCAATTAATATGTAATCTCTTATAAGTAAAAATAATTATTATGTATCTCATAGATGTTAATTTTGGGGACTATTATTTAAACTAAATCTTAAATATGAAGAAGAGAACTTTGTTTAAAATAATAACGGGCAAATGCGCTAAAATGACGTAATATTTGATATCAATAAATATACAGTTTTTTCTTCCACTTTTCCTCAGCCGGAAGGTATTTTTCAAACCATATCTCAATTTGCTCAGAACAAAAATAATTTGTTTCTTGAGAAGCACCAATGTACGAAACTCTCATGCATTCGATTCGAAATCCTGCTCGTGGCGCCATCCTGCGAGAGAGTGGCGAGTTACTCCTTTGGACTCGCAGCACGAGTGTGTCTCCGTCTCTCCGGTCAGCAGGGCGTGGTCATTCCGGTCACGATGTGGACGCGTTCGGGTTCCAATCCGGACTGCACGTCAGTAAACCATCGGTTGTCTAAGGAAGAGAGGTCATTTTGCGCTGGTCACTTGAATGCAGTCAGCTGTAAAGATCAAAATGCATGCTTACCTGCAGAACTCCAATCAATACTTTTACCTTTGTTTTTATTTCGGGGAGGGGCTACTATTTATTGATGTGTTTATAATTATAAATACACTTGTTGACAATAAAATACAGCGATCAGTAAAAAAAAAAATGTGATTTACTTTAAACAGAAATACGACGGATGATCAGAAAAAAAGGTTACAAGCCACAGCATTTGAAAACTACATATTGTGGAGAAATTTTGTTTCCTCAGAGTGGAGACAAATGGTGCTGCTTGTGATACAACTGGAGCGCAGGTAGGTAGTGAAAATTCTCAGACGGTTCAGGACGATTGAAATGGCAAGAAACATAGGAAATTGGTCTCGTTTGCAAGTGCGAACCGTAATTCGATTTTTATTGGCAAAGAATGTGTCCGCATCTGCCCTTCGAAGTCAAATCGTGGAATTTTACGGTGAAGAAGCAATGAGCGGACAACATGTAGAGAAATGGTGTCATTCTTTTCAATCAAGCAGAAAGGATGTCGAAAACCAAAGTATGGCAGGGAGCGACTGGCCAAGTTCTTCAACGGCAGACATCAACAACGCAGGTATTGAAGAAAGATTCAAAATGATTGACGGGTAACTCTGGGAGTAATATCGTTAGAACTGAGTATCGTTTCTGATGTGCTGCGATATTCCAAGAGTGTTTTGAAAACATCCGCCAAGAAGTGGCTCAATAGACAGGGACCTGATTTCTACCAAGACGGGTTAAACAATTTGGTTCTGCGTTCTGATAAATGCCTAAATAAACTTGGTGATTTTGTCAAAATGTAATAGACACGAATGCCTCTTAATTCTTTTGGATTTTCTGTCTATTGTTAATAAATATTACTTTATTCGACTTGCAACTTTTTTTCTGATCAGCCCACGTATTAATTCGGTAAATCAAGACAGGAAAACACTAGCGAATGTGTAACTAATTCTGATTCAGTAATACGTAATAAAAAAACTTGCACTATTTTGGTAAGCTTGTGGTGGCAGTAATATTATACTTTTAAAGTACAGATTGGTCCAGAATCCATGATACAAATTTTAAGGGTAGGTACAGGACATTATATAACAATCATTTATTGTATAGAAATGGATGGGCTGAAGAAAGGCAGGGAGGCACAAGCAAAATATAAGAGACGAAAGGAAAGACAAACTGTTTATTGTGAAAGTAAGTGTAATTCTTACAATAACTATTCATAACTTTTCAGCACATGATCTATGAAGTTCAGCTGCAGTGCACGTTGTTGTACCACCCACTGGCAGTCAGAGAAGATAGCGTGCCGGACTCAAAGTTTGTAGTCGCTAAAAACGGAAGAGGTGTAAACGATTTTCGTTAGACACTGTACAAATGGTCTGATGACTCACACTTACGTGATGAGCAACAGTTCTTGCACATGACTCTAGTCTATCAGGCACAACGTTCAAGATGCTTTCTTCTACGCTTAGACTGCGTACAGCTCTTCGTCGATCAGCATCATGGCTGGTGACGTGGAACGAACTCATTTCACGAAGTTAATATGTAACCGCTGAAAAGTTCTGTGATCCGGCATTTGCCGATCAGGAAACAGTACATGATACATTTGTAGCTCAACTCTGCCGTTACCATTTGCACAATGTCTGCATTTTTGGCCTACGTAAAGTCTCCCATCGTAGACGTCAGCACAATTGCGGATGGCAATTTTCCCTACTGAGATGCATCATGGTGAATGGTAGCTAGAGTTCAATTGCCTCCTACCGGCAACGCAACCAACCGATAACTCCAATTCTCTTTTCTTTTATTTCCCCTGTTTGCACCTCATCGTGTCACTTGCACCCATACATTCCTGTACAATAAGTGGTTGTTACACAATGTCCTGCATCTGCCCTTAAAGTCTGTACCATGAATTCGGGACCACCCTGTATTTTTATACCAGGAATTAAACACAATTAATTAATTAATTATCTACAAAAATATTTTTTTATTGTTCTTTGTTTTTTAAATGAATTTTAATTGTAAGTAATGGATTACTCTTCCTGATAGTCAGGGAATAAAATATATTGATTAATGAAAGATGATAAAATACGGAAGACATCACTCAGTCTTTTTTGTTTGCATCAAACATTTAAGAAACAAGAAAACTATTATAAATAAATATCATTATCTAGAATTACGATCATACAATATCGATAATTGAACTAGTGATTCACTCTTTAGTTTTCGTAAAATAGTAAACAATAATTTTCTTTAATTACATTTTTTTTTAATGGGCTTCATTTTGACAGCTTAAACCAGCGGTCGGTAAACTATGGCACGCGGTACAATTGTCAGTGATACTTTGCACAACTCACACATTTGTCAATTTTTGAGTGTATGGAAGTTGATAAACTTGTAATGAACCTCTCTCTCTTTCTCTTTCTTGATAAACCTCTTCAGAATTATTGACATTTACGAAATCATAATATATATATAATCTGAAAGATAATTCTTAATAAAAAATTACAGCTATATTGTAAATTATTGAATGTCGTTGTTGGGGCTATTTAATGGTTTGAAGAGAGAAAATTGCACGTACTCTGCTTTTCGCATTTGGGTCTACATATATAAGTAAACATTTTTTCTCATGTGAGAAATATTTCGAGTCCGCGCAAAGAAATTGTTTAACAAATGAATGCTCAGAATCGTGTCAAACTGAAAGTCACACATTATGCCCCTGATTTTGCGATATGAAAGTAGAGAGGTGCAAGTATTAAGTTCGCATTTAAATTTCCTTTTTTTATTTAACTGCTTATATATTTCATGTTGTCTATTTTTTATTTTAATAAATATGTTTACAAACACACACTATATGTACAATTTTAATTTCTTTTTTTAAACGTTTGTTAAAGAAGTAGTAATATTTTATGCCGTTCATTTTTATGTCAAGAAATATATCTTTAAACAACATATAATAAAACTGTAAATATCTATATATATACATTATTGACCTCTATTTTCTAACTCTGCATGCATTCTCGCGGGAATCGAATTGTTTCAAAAATTCCCTACTGTACGGCAAACTGAATCATATTGGTAGAGAGGTTTGGCACGCCAGAGCTTAACCCTAGTTTAGACTTTACAGACACGGCACGTGTGAAAGCCAGTTCAGGGAAGGCACCATCTAGTCGCGGTTCCCACTACCAAATTATTGAAGCTTGAGTTCATTAAATTCAAACTCTCATTGGATGTTAAATATTGTCTTGATTTAATTTTGCAGAAACTGATAAATGCCACATAATCATATGCCATGCTAACCTACGATTTTGCAATCCAGAAAATCTACTGATGCCAGCTGGGATCAAACCCGCAACTATAGGCTTACGAAACAGGCACGCTACCTCTAAGCCAGAGCTACCCAACCTTTCGAATTGTTACAGACCGGATAGTTTTACAGCGGCTTGCTGGGGTATGGTTGGGACGTTAATTGTATATATTTTAGATTGCTTTGATTCAAGTATTTTAATTTAATCGTGTACAAATATGCCTTCAGAATAAAATAGTTGCACCAAAAAATTAATATAAAATGATTAAACATGTAATATAAAGCGATTTCCACGGAAAATCCCAAAAATCCGAGAGAAATACACCCCTGTATAAATAAAATAGAAATAATTCAATGTTCTTAGGGCGGCCCGGCAACATTTGATCCACAGACCTGTACCAGTCAATGGCCTAGAGGTTGGGGCTCACTGCTATAAGCCACTGCACCGACAATTATTAAAATACACACACATCAGCACCATTAAATAAAAGTACATATAGTTCAGATACTTTAATATGGTATAAAACAATTACTAGTTGTTTTTATAGTTCTAGAATAAATTGATACAAAATACAACAATGAATATTCTCAAAAGCCATTGCATTCATAAATCGAGTTAAATTTAACACATTTGAATGTTTTTCTGCTTAAATAAACTGTAAAAGTAACTCTTTTCTTTGAGTGCACACAATTAACGTAATATAAATTTACCGTTTTGCAGCCCTCCAAAAATGTTTCCATCTGACTTTCAATCTAATTGCATTTCATTCCGCTGGTTTATTTCGTAAATGGACGAAACTATTTGTCTCTTAATTGCTTAAATGCAACCTTAGAAAGGGCTCATTAAAAATCTTAAAAGATAATTTGGACGCATGCATAAATTCAAGAAACCTGTTAATACCAACAGTTTCTAAATAGTTGAGGCATTTTCTGTGTCCTGATCGTGTCGTAACATTTGGAACAGACCGTTGATGATGTTTAAATATTCAACAGCGGCTTAAGGTGGATTTTGGAAACATAATCCCATGTTGGATTGGCTTATATCAGTTAGTAGGTATAGATTACAAAATATGTAAAACAAAACATATTGTGATTAAAAATAATCAGCATGAATTATTCGGTAGATAAACCTTCTAAAATTAGGTGTGTATTTAAAACTCTCTTAAAGAAATATACAGGATGATTCACAGAACTCATGGACTAAAGCAAGAGTCGTCAACCTTTTAGCTTTGGTGTTTCAAACTAATCTGCAAATACAGTTCTGGGTGCTATAATGTAAGGAGTATTTCGAACATTTCGATTCTTGCGATAATGCATGCAGAGTTAGGGAAGGGAAGTTAAGAATACAGATTAAGCGTTTTATTATATATTTTAATTTTATATCATTTAAAGATATTTGTTAAAATAAAATAATCAACACAAAAAATATAATTATTCCTTCAGCATAATTAAAAAATAAAATTGTGCATGTATCATGCATATTTTAATATTTATTAGCATAAAAAATAAACAAAACATCAGATATAAGTATTCCCCTACACTATAGTTAAATAAAATAAATATTTCCATACAAAACTTGTCCCTGCACAGTTCTACTTTATATCGTATTGTCAGGGTTTTAACTGATTCTGAGCATTTAGTTAAATAACTACTTTGTGGATTCAAAACATTTCTCATACGAAAAAAAAAAATTTTTTTTTTTTTTTCTTATAGTTATGTAGAGAAAATTGCGGAAAGCAAATTACATGTAAATTTCTTCAAACTATTAAATCTCTTCAGCAATGACATCAAAAGAAGTAAAATAGCTGTTGTTATCTTTGAGGTTTGTTCGTAATTCCGAAAATATTGCTTTCCACAATTCTGAAGATGTTAGTCCAATAATCTCTATTTGAAAAGTATCAAATTCAATCCTCTCAAAAATTGACAAAAAATTGTACAGCAGTAGTCCCGAGCCCCCGTGGGTCATATAGTACCAGGAAGGACGTTAAGAACAAGGAATACACAATAAATTATTCCTATTTTATTTACTGTGGAGCATTTCTCTCTCGGGATTCTGCGACTTTTTATGGAAATCACTTTATTATTATCCATTCGATGTTAAATCTCACTTTGTATTCATTTTTTGGTGGAACTGTATTTTATTCTGAAGGCATGTTTAAATACACACACACACACACACAATTAAATAAAAATTATTAAATCAAAACAATCTAAAATATAAGCACTCACCACCCTTCATCTCAGTGGCCGCGATAAAGTAACCAAACGTTGACCAGTCTGCAGTGATAAAAAATTCGGGAAGAACTGATGTAGAGTGCCATTAAGAAATGTACAATATGACTAATATGACACGTGTGCCATAGTTGGCCGACCCCTGCTAAATGGTGTAGTTTAACGTTCTACAAAAGACAGTTTTAGTTCAATGAATAGAAAACAATTTGCTAGCCTTCGGCATCGATGATTAGTGTTTATTTACAAGGGTGCATTTTCAATGGATCCGGTATCCAAATGGTCATGACTATGAACTCATGCCCGGTAATGTTTCCATCTAGTCATGGCTTCATATGTCGGTGCAAACAGAGACACACTTTATAAAAAAGATTAGTACATTGTTATATCTGTTGGCCACTGGTCATACGTCACAGTGTCTGTGTAACCTATATACCTCAAAATTTTATGTTCATAAGTTTTCCATTATATAATTTGGTGAAAAATTTAAACAAAATTATCATCATTTTATTGGAACAAAATGAAAGATATCACTTAAATTTTAGGGGAACCGTAGTAAAGTCGGTATATGTGAATATATTTCTGGTTGGCGTTAAGTAAGAAACTAAGGGAGATGGACTACACATACGGGGGTCATCTGCAATCATGGTTTCCATTGACTGATGTTGGCTGATGGAAGTGGGTAGAGAAACGCCGCCCTTCTTGTCGAAGGTCTGAAGTTCATCACCGCCCCGGTCAGCGTCTACATTCCTCTTCCGCCGTGTCAGAGAATGCTGCAATCGAACCTGAAAGACAACATAGAAATATTTATAATACACTGCATAAAATTGTGTTCCTTGCTATATGGATGTTGTCGCTGCTCTTAAACGCTAAAACACGCCGAGCCCTTGATGATTAGAGCTTTTTTAATATAAAACCTGGTTTTGAGTAGTCTAGTTTGGAAGAAAATGTCACAGTAATACCTCAACTTACGCGAACTCGGAGTTTAGGGATGGCGATTCTTTCTAAAAAAGATCGATTTTTAAATCGATTCACAAAAAAATCGAGGTCTAAAAGGTCCATTTCTAAGAAATCGATTTTTTATGAAAAACAAGAAAGATTCCATAATAAACGATCTTTTATCAGTAAAATCAGGGAATTTTTTAGTTCACAAGAAATTCTACAATTATAATTACTTTTATTTCCATATCAAAGTATCAGGTATAAAAGAAGACATTTATTTTCTAAATGTATTTGTTACATTAAAAAGTTTAGAAAATAGATAATATAGCCAATAGTTCCCAATTGCTTAACGTATAAGCTTTTTAAAAACAACAGTCTGTCAAGTCTACTGCCAAGCCGTTTCGCTCATCACTTGCGATGTTGCCGACAATCGAAAAAAGGCGCTCATAAAGAACAGAAGATCCCACTATATTTATAAACATCATGGCTATTGTGTGAACGTGATGATAAATACAGTTTTTTGTTCTTGCCAGTAAAGTATAGATCATACTTCAGGTGTACAACTGCCTGCGATAAATAGTATTTTTTGAGGTTTTTACTAAAACAGAAAAAATCAAATATAGATTTTCTAGGATGAAATATCGATTCACTGAAACGATTCAGTGTTACATATCGATTTAAAAGATCGGTTTTTCAGGCCGGAGAAAGCAATTCTTCGATTAATCGATCTCAGATCGCTATTCCCCTACTGGAGTTATTCGATTTTCAAATTTCCTCTATTCTTTTCTTCATTTCTTTTTGGAAAATATCATGTTCTTTTTTTCCCATCACTAAAACTCAGATAGAATTAGTAGCAGAGCCTGAGGAAATTTGTAAAGCGATTGAAAAAGTTGTCAACTCGCCAGGCAAATAAATTTAGAAGTGAATAGTGAGGATGCTCAAGAACTGCTGGATTCCTTCAATCAGGATCTGACAATTAAGGATCATGAGTAAGAACAAGTCATTGACGTTGAGCCTTTTTACACACTTCAATCAGAAGATTAAATAAGGTTTGGGAATTTGACAGAAGATCTCAGAGTTTGATTGAAAATGGGTTCCAAATTTTAGGAAATGTAGAATCCAATAAAAAGCGAATTTTTTTAACGAAATAAGAAATAAAAAGAAGTTTGTTAGTTTTGTTTGTTAGATTTCACAGAACCTTCTACCTCAAAATATTTTGTTTGTGTATTTGTGTTATATCTATAAGAATTTATAAAATATTTTTTTCTCTAAATTATTATTTCCTTTCTTCTTCGGCCCCACTTAAAAATAATTTATATGTATTTATATGCGAAATCATACTCCGGCTTACGTGGTTATCACTCAGTCAACCACGGTATCCAAGTGGTCAAGGTATCAGATCGTGGCTGGCATGTCACGAGTTCGAGCCCAGTACCACTCAAGTCCCGCCGTGTAGGAGAGTGATGCACGTTAAATCTGTCGACAGCTGAAACATCCTACCATTATTGTGGTGTGGTAGTTAGGAGACGGGGGTTCCAGCTCAGGTGTCATCCACGTCACTTGACCATGGCTCAAAATTTTTTAGTCCGTCGCCAAAAGCCCTCGTGTAGCTGAACAGTGCAACGTTAATATTCACTCACTCACTCGCTCACTCACCCACCTATCACGTAAGTTCGAAGTATTACTGTAGTGACAGGAATACAGATTTTGCATAAAAGCTTTAGTATTAAATTTATGTGATACTTAATTTCTTATAACAGAAACCAAATTCTGTATTTAGATTCACAGATTGTACTTAGATTTAAAAAAGAATTTGCATTAAAGCACCAATGTGAAATTTGTGATAGTTGATCTCTTAGTAATAAGAACTTTGATATGGGTTTATATTTCTAATTATGAAATATATATGTATCAGATAGAAGAAAAAAATTACTGAATTTTTTTAATAATAGTTTAATGCTAATGAAATCAACTTTGTTTTTTACCTAGACTACAGACAATGAAGTTTCCATGAAATCCCATTTACCTTGTAAATGTTTGAAAATATTTTGCTCGTTTCAGTTATTTGTTTTTCTTTTCAGATCTTTATATAAAAAAACTATTTACAATTACCCTAACGCAATGGCACGAAAGTTTTCAATTATTTGTACACTTTCGAACTCATTTCAATGCATTTCAGTAAAAACTCCAGGTTAGGGATTTCATGGAATTCATACGATGTTCATGAATTTTAAATGGGTGAAGAGCATTAAATGCAAATAGGGCTACGAATTTCATTACACTTGTAAATCCCTACATGGTTGCTTATTTTTCATTTCTGACTATATTTGGAAGTAACATGTGTGCAAACATAAAATACAGTTGAACCTGTTTTTGTGCGGTAGACAGGAACCGCATAAAAATAAACGCACAAAAAAAATATTCAAAAATTTCATAAATTCTTACATAAAACAAACTAATTCGTGGAAATACTACAAAAAACTCTTTTTTATGCGGTGTATAGGGACCGCATAAAAACGTCGCATTTATGAAATATGCCAATTATTTACGAAATTTATGTAAGAGTACTTCCATAACAAAATAAATAATTAAATATTACACATGAAAACATTTTCAAAACACATAGTTTCTCATTGTATATACGGATAAGTCTTTAAAATGCACATACATAATTTATCGCTACTAATCCAAAGTCCTGTAATGAATAAGTTCAAAATCGCTTTCGTCACCTGAAGGTGCAATATCAATTGATTTATTTTTTGGCAACATAAAATAAGAGATAAGTTTTTGTGACGAAGGACGGGTGGTCACACACACACACAGTTGCTTGTTAATATGTCACGATAACCATCTAAACATGATTGAAGCCCTTTTTAGAATTTTATACTTTCTTAACTGGCATCTATTTTAAGAAAATGCTTTTCCAATTTGTTGGAAAGCTGGATCACTGCATATTTTTATCCGCTCTCAAAGAATCCGGTTCTTATTGTCCTTCTTCATAATCTATCAAATTATTGATAATGTCGCTGTCATTGAAAGTTTCATCTTCAATCAAGCGCGGGCTGCTGGAGCTTTGAGAGAAAGCGACTGAACGCGCATTGTCGGGAGACTATTTATAACAAATGAACAGAGCGTCTTGAAGTGTCTACATTTCAGTGGCGTTAAGTGCACCCCTGCATCACGGGGGAAGGGGGGGGGCAGGACTCTAGGAGCCCAAGGCTTGACTAACGTGAAATAGGTATTTACCCAATTTATAAAATATTAATGCCGAAACCTGACTTTCAGGGGGGAGGGGGTCCTAACATTCTCCGTTACGCCACTAAAAATAAATAGAAAACATTACAGTGTGGCGTCAAAACCATTGAAATTCATACACCACATAAAAAAATATCGCACATAAAAAATTGCACAAAAATAAAATCGCATTAAAAAGTCCGCATAAAAACAGGTTCTATTGTATTTTTATTAGGTATAAAAATGAAATTAAATAACTTTAAAATCAAAAAAAAAAAAAAAACACGTCCGACTGAAAATGATTACATTCCTTTCAAATTAGTTGATTTTTTGTATTCAAATAAAAAATATTTTTAATGAATGATATTCGTTTTGTGTTGCTCACCAGTACATTGTCTCTTCTGCGAATGGGTTCCTCTTTGTCGTAGTCGCTCAAGTAGGGAGAAGGTGGTTTCGTGTCCCTGGGGCAGTACAGGTCGTCGATGTAAGGGTTCGTCATGGTGATCACCTCTGAAAGAAACATTACAATTAACAGGAAAACGTCTCGAGGATGCTACTTACAACAACAATGTGACAAACTGTCAATCACAGTCAATACATTTAACATCAAAATATTTATAACTACAGATAATTGGTTAAAAGAAGTTTAATACAAAGCAAATTAGCTTTCTTATTGAAAATTTAAAACCCATTTTCTGTTTTCTATATTTCTTGTGATTGAAAGACTCTTTTCGGCTATTATATCTATTAAGAGAGTTCTTATAATATTTGATAATTATATATGTAGATATATGCGATGAAATAAATATGAGCATGTTTCAAATATAATTGCCTGTGAGTTAAGCCTGAAAACACGTTTCTGTTAAGTTACAGAAGGCAATACATATTTCAAATCTTCGGGTAGATTTATAAATTTTTTTAGCAGTACAAATTTATTTTGGTATCTTTATAGCATTCCTGCTCTTGTTATTTCTAATGCCACCCAATTGACTCCCATGACATTCATCGAGGCTTTACATCTACCGTTAGCCGCAGCTCGGTGCACAATACAGATGACAGTACGTTTTGGCTCCGTTTCACCCAAATTTTCGAGGAAGTATATTATGGATGGAGGGCATTAGTTCTTCAACCTCTCTTCCACTTTCAGCAACCATTCGAGAAAACATTGGGCTCGACAAAGACATTTAAGAAGACTTTGGGCTTAGAATTTGACCATGCCGCACAAACACTACACATTTAAAACATTCGTGTCTTCTTCAGGATTCAAACCCAGGTCTATGGCACAATAACCAGAGTCACAAACCACTATACAGTTTGGGGATTTCTCCTTCCAGGGAATAATCGTAAAATAACCTGTATCCCATGAAGGCTAATTGATAAAAATTATCTACTATTTTTTTAGGTTTTTTTTTATTTCTTTTTTCTGCAACTTTTATTGTAAGAAGATATGGTTATGATTGCTTGGCCCTGTTGTATAAAAAATTAAAATGTGTCTTTTTTTTTTTGTGTGATGTGTTTCATTTAGATTATAATAAAATAATTGTGTTATATATTATTTGTTGCTCTGTAGGGATTTAAATGCACTAAATTAATTTCTGTTTATTATTTTTTTTTCATTTTCTATGTTAATTAATAAAAAATAGGCAGAAACATAGAAATTGTTTGCTTAACCCGCGATCACTCGCGCGGGTTGTTCTGTACACCCCAGCAACAAGAAAAGCCTCCTACAATTCTAAAAATAATGCGCAGAGCCACGATTTTTTCTGTAGTTGCCCATTTTAGGTCATTGAACCTTCAGACCTGATGTAATCAATCTCGCTAGGACGATTGGAATGTAACGCCCTTCAGAAGTTTATTTGGGGTGCTGAGAACACCCCACGAGTGATTGAGTTATGTTTTCGTACTCGAAGCATCTACGAAAAAGTACGTTTTACTCTTTCCGTTTACGTTTTTTTTTCAAATATATTAATATGCACGAATATTTTATTTAAAATTTCAATAAATGCGGTATAAAAATAACATAATTCTATAAAATATTTGTAAAATACAATTTTTTTTAAAAAAATTTCAAAACGTTTTCTAGAAATTAGGACAGAAACTCCATGAGAAAGGGAGAAATAGCGACTTTATCGTCTATTAGATATTGTATCAACAGACTGACAAAATGAACTCAGTTAATTCGATAACTGCGTGATTTCGTAACCAAAGTTGCAGAGATGAAACTTGAAATCATAAATTTTTATAATACAGTTGGTGTTGATACCACTGATGAAATGTGCAGTATATATATTATGTATCGCGAATATGTAACCTTTGGCCATTGCGAATATTTTATCATCTACTTAATACTGTAGGAATTAATGCTTCCTTTGTCTATCATTCGGTTCTTCCTGAAAATAAATGAGACATTCAATATTATTAGAGGAGATTAGAATGGATCTTGTGCAGCCACAGTGGGATATGAGATCGGATTTCCCAAACCTTAACAAAACACTCAAAAGAAGCTTTACTGACACAGAATATATTAAAAAGAGCATTAATCCCCCTAAAAAAGGGGTGTGGCACTGCTTGTCCACGGGTAAAAGATGTAAAAATTATATTTGTTTTTGTCTTCAAAGTAAGAAAAATATGCGCTTAAAGTATATGAATACAGTCTGCTCTGAATGTTTGAAAAATGATTAAAATATTATTTTTCTACTTTTTACTATCCTTATCATTAATTGTAAAGTATATTTATTACTGGTATATACGTTTTACTTGTGGTTTATGAAAAATTACAAAATTGTGTACTTCAAAATGAAAATTTTGTGGGTTTAGTTTAAATTAATGCTAGTCTCATTTGAATGCAATACATTTAACAATTTTGTTTGTATAATACAAAAAAAACCTCTTATACTTCATAAATATATATCATAATAGACTTAAAATTTTTTTCTTATTTAAATACACGTGTTATATATATATAAGAGTTTGGGGTGTTCTCTACACGCCGTGAGTGACGACGGTAGAAAAACAGGCGCAAGTGACCGCGGGTTAAAGGCAGTTCTAAATACGAAAAAGTACTAAAGCATATCTTTAGATTACATATTGTTACGTAGATCGGGGCTCGAGGATTTTATGCATATCAGTCGCAAAGAGCAAGGCAGTTTTTCATAAGTGATGTAAATTTTATTGTAGAAAAACAATTCTTGAAATACAGTATAAACAGCAAATTTCTGAGAATAGAAGGTCTTCACACCTTCAACAGTGCTCAGACGCAACTATCAATGTCTAAATCACAAGCACACTCGCTCTACTCAACAGCCGAAGTAATCACTAATCTCTCTGGTCGTTTCTTCAAAGGTCAATACAAGACTGACTCTGTTTTGGCGAGTGACTTCCTATTTATAGTCTGCACGGATTTTTCTCGAAAAATCCGTTTACGCCATAGCTTGTGATATTAATACATTTCTCCAGTAATTTCCAGAATAATCCATGTGGTTACGAACTCACCGAAAATGGTCGCCAAATCGCAGAAATGGTCACCAAAAACGATGCCTACTTCGCCCTATCGCCATGATATCGCCGTTTCCATTGAATCATTATTAAAATGTAAAGAACGGTGTTTCTCGCGAATATTACAATTTTAACACAAAATAAATGCAACATAGAGTAATATAAACGTATTACACATCCAGAGAGAGATGAAAATTATTTACACTATTTTAAGTATTCTTTATACAAAAATTCGTAACAATATTGTATTGAATGTCCTATTTACAAAATATTGCTCCTGATATATTTTAAATTTTAAAAAAGATGTCTCCTCACTCCCCCCTTTCAAATAAGTTGATTTAAGGTAATAAATTAATTATGTGTTGCTGTGTTACACTTTTCAGCGTAATTGCGTAACGGTTTGAGAAATATTTTCAGAATTCCGTACGAGTATCCAAATCCTATAAATTAAAACTTGGCACGTACTGGGGTAAGTAGGAAGAAAGTAAGGCTCACTTGAACATCCTACCCTACTTCGTATTCCACAGGCGTTGAGGCAGAGGTAGTTTGGCCTGATCGTTGCTTTTTACTAATTTATAACACCTGCCTAAACTAACTACAAATGCAATTGAATAACGTATATGGAGTTAAGTGGCTGATTATAAGTAGATATAATGTGATTACTCCGAACAAAGGCAAAATTTTTAGAAACCGTAAATATATTATTCTAATTTATGAATATTGAAATGAAGCTCAATGCTATACGTCATAAGCTTATTGCAAATATCATTAATTCAAAATTTCGAGTTTCAAAAAATCAAAAAAATAAAGTATCAAAAATATTTCTTGATTATAT
>BMAV01021479.1:571219-581962 GCA_019973955.1 Trichonephila inaurata madagascariensis
AGAATTTAAAGATAAATCAAACATTCTTCATAGCATGAAGCAGTGGCGCACACAAGGGAGGTTGTCCTAGGGATCCGAACCCCCTCCCCCAAAGCCCTTGGTTTTTTTTTCCGATTGATTATAATTCTAAGAATATGGTACATAAAATTTAATTAAGTAATTGTTATTAATAATTAATTTTATTAGTTAATGCTAATTATTTATTCAATAATTAGTTTTTTACAGTTTTTTGTTCCCGAAAATCGACATCAAAAGGAGCATGATACAAGAATGGTAGACTTTCGACCCTGGACACCCCCCTTGAAAAATTCCTGTGTGCACTACTTGCCTGAAGAGTGTACTTATGAAAAACAAACATTTAAGGTTTTTGTGTGTTCCACAATTATAAAATAAAAAAATGTGAAAACTTAAAATTTAAATTAAAATATTAAATTTAAATATGCCGAAATTTATTGTTTATAACCATTCCAAATTCCATAAGTTTCAAATTCTCATCACACTAGTATGATCACAGGACTCAGAAGGGGTAAAACGCAATCTCACAACGATACTGTGTTAACTGAATTGATCGCATATGTGATCATGGTTCTGGTTTTAAGAGGTTCAAAAACGTTTTTGCAGGCTAAAACTGCAAATGAAAATATACGAACATGCACAGTTCTAATAGCTGAAGAGTTATTTTATAAACGGTGACCTGGGATAAAACTCGTATCAAATAATGTGTACATGAAAACATACGGGTTGTATATTTTGTAAGAGATGTTAGCTTTTAGTCTATGAAGTCAAATCAATACGCGTTTAGCTTACAATGGCGCTCTGGTGCTCTATACATATTTAAATTTAACTATTAATAATTCTTAGTGGGCTATTGAATATATATTACTGAAGTCATACATTACATTTTGAATACATTTTACGTAATATATGAAGAGCTATGGAGGTTGATGAATGTTTCAGGCAGTATAGATCGAATGGACACAGAACGTCCCTTCGAATAATGGTTACCATTGAAATGGAACGTTTTGTAACATCTGCTGCAGTTAAGTAGCAGCCTTTCCCAGCAGAGAAAGAGTTTTATGCAATAATTGAATGAATTTATCGAATAATTGAGTTTCGGAATATTGTTAGGAAATCTATTAAAAGCCATACCGAGTGATTTGTAGCGAGTTCTAATGTTGCAAAAATTTATTATTCATTGAAGTATTGTAAGCATTTGAATTTAATTTAGTTTTAGAGTGAGAGAGAGAAAAATAATAAATTTAATATTTTTTCTATTTTTAAGGAATATTTTTATTTTTAATGTTTGCTGAAAATGTTTATCAAAATGTTTACATATTTTCTGAAGGCAATTCTAATCTTAGCATTATTTATGTGTATTTATTTAATTTTTATACTGCTATATCACCAACTATATCATCAAACTGAAATAAAAAAGCATATTCATGCTGCAAAAACTAATGCTTATTCTTAATGAGATTATTCATTTAGTTTATTTACCGACGGTATTTATACCACTCACTTTAAAATTACATAGAATAACCATTTTTACGAATATTATGACGATACTTAGCAGGAATATTCTTTGAAATCCAGTCTTTTAAGATGTATTGCAGCTCGGGTTCTGTGATGACTATTTTAGCGGGGAAGACGAACAGATTTATAGCAGAAATTGCGTTTTCAGCTTACGGCTTTTTCAACGTATTGCAAAGATTATCATGTTTGTCTCGAAATAATAGTTAATATCAAAATATGTGTCTTATATTTTGTTTGTATGTTTATTAAGACCTTAGAAAACGATTTGACTATTTGTTTTAAGTGAATAGTATAATTATATAATTAATTTTACAGATGAATATCTTTAATTAATTAATTAGCTCTAATGTATTAAATTTGTGAACATTAAAAATTCTATTTATGTATATTCCTTCATTTTCAATGTAATGATTCAAAAAAAAATAGGGAATAAAAAAACTGCAGTAAATCATAATGCGGTAGATAAAGGGTTAAATCGTTGATAAAGAAATCCGGTGCTTTCCTTTTACAGAAAGGTTGTGTATTATTCTATTCGCTCTTACGAGGAGTGTGCAAGGTCTTGGGGTCATGGATTTAGTTCACATGTTGTAGGATGGTAGATTTAGTTTCCCTGTTGATGAAGATAAATGGTTATAGGGGCCTCTACTCGATAGTGTTTTAGATATTTACAAATGAAGATGCAACTCACTCGAAATACAAAACATCAGATGCCTATGCAACAACACTGCACTAATTCGATGCGTGAGATGCTTTTCGAAATTATATTTCATTTGCTTTTACGACAAGTTTCGGCGGCACTGTACGGACAATGAGAAGTAAAAAAAAAGAAGCTAATCATATTTTTATACTAATTCCTTTAATCTGATAAATGTTTTATTTATTGTTTCCTTCCACAATTTGTAGTTTTTAGGCACGATTAACTAGCAGTTAAAGGGCTTTTCTCCTGTTCTTCCCGCGGAATCCTTTTAATATTTTGTTAGAAATATTATACTGTATTTACTGTACGAATGATAATGACTATATAATAAAACTCTTATAATGTTTCTAGTCATTAAAGACATTTCATTTCCAATTTATTTAAACTCCATTATGTATCTTTATATGTAAAGATAGACATAAAAATAAAAATAAAAAAGTTTATCACCCTCCACAGACTCGAACCCGGCTCCTAACGACAAGGAACACCAATCTGTTGCTGCTACGCTAAACCCATTGCGTGTAATCGTTTGCTACAGAACTGAATTTAGCGAGTGAATTCCATCTTCAATAGCAAATATCTAAAAATTTATTGAGTAGTGGCACCTATAACCATGTATCTTCATCAACAGGAAACTACATCTACCATCCTACAAAGTTTAACTTAATCCACGACTCCAAGACCTTGCATTCTGCTTGTTAGATATTCGTTGTTTTTTAATCATCAATTGAGCCACCGATGACTTAATCTTCAAGCACCCCATGAACTTGCTCTTCCTCAGTGGCAGGGCTGCGGTAGCCAATGGTCAAGGTATCGGATCATGGAAGGCATGTCACGAGTTCGAGCCCAGTAACACTAAAGACCCACTGAGTAGGGGAGCGATGCACGTTAAATCTGTTTAAAGCTCAAATGTCCACCCGTTGGTGTGGTGTGGTAGTTAGGAGAGGGAAGTCCTCGTCCCTTGACCATGGTTCGAAATTACGAGGTCAGTCGTCAAAAGCCTTCGCGTAGCTGAACAGTGCGACGTTAATATTCACTTCCTCACTATCCCCTGTGGCATTCGCTCAAAATTTCCTGATGATACCCACCCTACATGAGACTTTTTTTGGGGGGACTGGGAGAAAGATTACACGAAACATCAATTGTTTGTTCTACCGTTACTTTCTCATGTTGATGAACTTAAGACACTCACATCTATAGCAAGCATGCCAAAATAGATACTAGGATGTGCTGTGATAGGTTTTCATATCGACATGATAACGCTCGTGTTTTTGAAGTTGTTCAGATAGAATACTTATAACTGAGTTGAATTTCAGTTATCGACTGTTATTTTTAATTTTACATGAACAAAAAGTTTGCCTCAATTTCTTTTAAATTCCCGGCAAAGCTGGGATATTCATTAATGCACACCCAGTATATATCCATCTCTCTCTCTCTTTGCTTTTTTATAACAATATATTTTAAAATTCTATCATATCTTGAGTTAAAAAAACTAATATTGAAGATATTTACGACGTCTAAAAACGGTATCTTTTTCCTCTAGGGCAGTCATATCACATTACATATGCAACTTATGAATACTTATTAAGAATCTTGCTATGAGTTTACTTGCTTATTTCCATGCTGCATCTTATAGAAATGTTAAGATTAAGGTTCAGAAATCCAACTGATTACACCGTCTTCAAGTAAAAACACAAACCCGTATGCTGCATTGCCTATGCATGCTGTAAGTTCTAAGCTCTGTCAATTCCAAATAATACAAATGAAACAGCCATATTGACAAAATATTGAATTTATTTTCTTGTATAACTGTTTAAAAATTTACTATGCATCATATTACTACTTGCAAAAAAATCTTGAACAGTTATTTAGCAAATAAACGTATTTATTCTATTGAAATACGTTTGAATAATCCTATGAAAGCTTAGAGAGAAGAATTATATAGTTATTTTATAACGATTATATAGTTCGAGGATAGCATTGTCTTTTTTATCCGTGTCAGGCAAAATTTAAGATAGATAATATGCCCCTCTACAAATTTCTATTTATTTTACTTAAATCTCAGAATTGCACAAGTAATTGAGATGAACTAGTTTATGAGTGTGCACTGTTCTATTGTTATGAGTACTGCATATGTACTAGTACTAGTTGCATGGCCCGGAGTTGCACGGGCTTTCTCTACTTTTATAAATTCTCTTCCTTTCACAAAATCACCACTTCCATTATTCTTTTTCGAAATTACTTTGACTTCTTTGTTTCTTTCCCCTCCGCTTTAGCCCGGAGTTGAACGGGCTTTTACCGAGTGTATAACTTAATCCTCATGTTAATTTTCTCTTTCCTCCCTGACGCCAGCACTTCTTTGTGGTTGTGTATAAGTATGATGTGAGTGATTGCTATAATGATGTCATTAAAATTCCCTCTTTCGAAATTTGTTCACTTCCTTTCATTGTCCGACAAGTTTCTTTCCCCTCCATTTAACCCCTGTATTGCAAGAGCTTTTTGACTGCATAACATATTGTCATGAAAATTCCCCTTTCACTGTCAGCACTTCCTGCTGCGTATGTGATTTATATAGTAATGTCATTACAATTCCCTTTTTTGATCAAACAATTTTATTTCGTCTGTACACATATATTGTTGTATGAGTTAAGTTTTAAATCAAAAACATACTTTTTTTAAAATTAATGAATGCTTACTCACAAAACAATTAAAAATAATTTTTCGATATATTTATTTAACCATTTGTTGTTGTTTTTATCTCTTGACCCAAGGTGAATTCCTAAACTTTTTTTCATTCACTCGAATTAATTAGATATAGCATCGAGTAAAACAATTTTTTCGAAAAAATATATTTCTTCATTAAAATTAAACTTTATGATTACAATTTACAAGCGTTACTGTAGATTTTTTTCCTGATAGAAAAACAATAGATATTTAATATTATATTTCAAATGTATCATCCAATATTAGCTTACGTTCAATTTTTTATTTATCAACTACAAAAAAGAGAATTTTGATTATAAACATTTTATTTATTTTCATTTTTTTTAAAATAATTTTTCTCGTGATCTTTAGATTCTATGAATAATAAATATTTGTTTCTCAGCTCCATGAAACTTCTCTACCACCAGGTGTCGCCCCAGGATGTTGACTTCATTATTCCTTCGAAATCATTAAACTTTTCGATTATCTCTCTTGCTTTGGCCGCAGAGGAAAGAAACAGAATCGCTTACGAAGAACCCAGTAATCAATTTTTAGTTGCTTACAGAGGATATTTGGTTTCATTTTTCCCAAAGACACTCGGTTGTGATAGCAGGGGATAATTAAGTTTTCAAGAGAAGATTGTGTTTGAATAACAAAACATACATTCGCTTTCAATTTAATTTTCATTCCCCAAATGTAAATTTTGTACAAAGAGGTCATGAGGCATTTTATTTAGAGAGCCTTGTGTTATAGATTTTATTTTTTCTGTTGTTTGAATAAAAGAAATGCTTAGCCGTTTTGTTTCTTTTATGAAATTAAAGTTCAGAAGTTATTGTCCAGCACACACACACACACATCTTGTTTGGAAGTTGAAGTTTGTTATCTAAATGTAAATATATGTAGCGTATTAAATTTCAAGCTTGAGCATTTATCGATTCATATTCATTTTTTTTTCTTTATTTTGTTATAGTAATGTTACAATACTGTTCGAACTAACTGGTTCAAGTATTCTTTCCTTGTCTGAGTTGGTATATGGTTGTCAGTCATGTCTCGAGTCCCCTTCATATCTGTTATATTCGCCTAGAGATAATGTGATTAATCGACCTTGATTATAGTTCACTCGTTTGATTCGTTTTAGTGTATCAATTGTCGCGTTGTGAGCCTTTTGGTGTGGCAGTTCGTGATTATAATTTTGTGTTCCTTGTAACAGGTATTACTTTTATTTGTTACGAGATGGATATTACTGTAAGGGGGGGGGGAATCATTCTAAAATAATCACTCTCAATGAACACACTCCTATGACTGTGAGAGATATAGCTACGGTAGTTAGTGTGGGTAACTCAAGTGTTTCAAGAATTTTAAGAACATTTCAAGATTCCGTTCCTAAGAAAAAAAACGAAAATGTAGGCTCAAACGGAAAACTGCTCTAAGAACTGTTAAAATTCTAATAAAAAATAGCAAAATAATAAGCCCAAGAATGATATGCAAAGACCTTCGAAGTGTTTATTGGATTATGATGTTGAAGTGAGTCCCTCAACTATACGGAAAAGGCTTCTAGAAGTTAGCCGTAAGGCAAAGAGGCTGAGGAAAAAGCAATTTCCTGTTTAGAAAAAGGTGAAAAATGTTTAGCAAGGGACCAAACAATCCCGATTCTGGACGTTAACGACTAGAAGAAGGTGGTTTTTATTGATGAAACACATTTATTTGTGCAGAGAGGCAAATGAGGTTAGATGTAGTTAGACGAAGTGAAGATAAACCCAACACTGTATCAGTCAGATCATACCCAGCATACTGTAAAACACCCTTCTAAATAAATGTTTTAAAGATTTTTTCACAACAAATAGCACTAGAAAAGCTCAGTTTCCCTTAAAACCAGGATGTGAATTCTGGGAAATGCATATAAATATCACGCAGTAGATTTATTGCATTCATGTAAACATTTGACGGAACCTTTCAACATGACTTAGCTTCTTGTCACAATTCAAATTGGTCCAGATTTTTATGCGAGAAAATAAAATAAAAGTGCTTGATTGGCCTAGTAATTGATCAGATCTAAATCCTTTTGAGAATTTATGGTATATTCTCAAGAATCGTTTAGAGATAAGATGAGTTGCACGACAAAAGAACAACGATGATGAAGTGAACACGTGAGCTACACTAATGAAGTCAATACCAAGATGAGTTGAAGACGTCATTTCTGCTACACGAGAACATAAATTCGGACTAATATAGAGATTTTTCTGTCAACTTAAGGTATATAATGATTAAAAGCTAAGGAGGCAAAGGCAAGCTACCGTTTGCCCCAATTAATTCGAACAGTATAGTAATTTCTTAGAGCATCTTTTTCAATCCATTGTTCCTGAATATTGGTATTATTCAAATGAGGCATTTATTAACTCTTCAATTCTCTTAGCTTCAAAAAGGCTGCAATTTTAGCTGCTCATGAATTTTACCTGAACACTTTGTCACGACCTCTCTTCCGCGAACTTGTGAGAGTTTACCAAAGGTTGATATACTTTCTTCAAATATGCACTTTGTTACGACACTATCAGATCACTATCTAAATTTAATCTAAGCTATGGGAACTTTCAGGTAAATTATTAATTTAAATATTTAGAATATAAATTTAGTACTTATTGTGAGAATAGCAGATCCTCAAAAATAATAAGCGTCCTAGAATGGACCATCGGATCCTTACAGCTTGAAACACGGCAATTTTCACATTAAATTTCTCTATCTTTAAAGTCTCTACATGATAACAATTATCATCTAAATTCTCTTTTCTTTATACTTTGAATATCAATCTTCTTAATAAATCACGGTTTCTTTACAGAAAGTGGTTTTATAGTCATATAACGTCATAAAAGTATTTCCCCTAGATGGTTAGTAAGAATCGCTTTTACAACTTTTCAAATAACTGCTTTCACCAGCAATTAACTTGATTTAGCAAAAAAAATATATGTGATAATATTGATAAATGCATCTTGTGGCCGCGGTAGCCTACTGATCAAAGTAACGGACACGTGGCTAGCGTATCATGAGTTCGAGCCTAGAACCACTGAAGACCCACCATGTATGGGAACGATGCATGTTAAATTTGTCGGAACATCAAACGTCCTCCCTTCCATGGCTCAAAATTACGAGGTCCGTCACCAAAAGCCCTGAAGTAGCTGAACAGTGCGATGCTAATATATTCATTCACTCACTCACTCATAAATTTATCTTATAATTTGTATTAGATTAAAGCAAATCTTATACAAGAATTAAATAGTATGTTATATATTTCCATTGATATATGATTTTTGTTAATAAATAATCTGGCCCCTTTTCAAAATTAAAACTAAATTGATCAACCTATTCAAAAACGTCGGTTGTGATGCGGTCAAATTTATCTCGTGAACTGATCCTTCGTAATTTGACTTTCTTCTTGGCATATTTTTAAGTAAACATTGTTTCCACTAAACTGGAAACTGGGCGTCAAAATTGCCTGTGTCGATTGGTATCCGCCTATATGGTGCCACACTAAAAATAGATACCAGCTTCCGGGGGATGTATAGGTGTGGTAGTTAGGAGAGGGGTACCAGCTCAGGTGTCGTCCTTGTCACTTGCCCATGGTTCAAAATTACGAGGTCCGTAGCCAAAAAGCTCTCGTGTAGCTGAACAGTTCGACGTTAATATTCATTCACTCACTCACCCGGGGAAAGTACTAGGTCTGCAATTGTAAAACACCACACACACAATCCGCAGCCCATAAGAAATTTAAAAAAAAGTTTACACTGAAACTTTTTGCATGAGACAGTATACTTGGCGAAAAATATTTGCTGAAGTCGCCAATACTCTATTGATTGATTGACTGATTGAATATTAACGTCGCACTGTTCAGCTACACGAGGGCTTTTGGCAACGGACCACGTAATTTTGAACCATGGTCAAGTGACGTGGACGACACCTGAGCTGGCACCCCCTTCTTCTAACTACCATACCAAACCAACGCCAATACTCTACAAGACTTAGTAAACGGAAATGCGAAAAATTTAGTAATGAGAAGTTCAATCATAAAATGGTTTGCCAAATGTGTGTGTGTGTGAATCAGAGGGAAAAATTATCCAAGTGTTAACTAATTTGGCATATGAATTTTACTGTTTTACGGTTAATTAAAATTTGAATTTTCTCATCTAAATTCTATATCGCACAAGTTTAATTTTTAGAATCTATGCATGTGTATGCGCATTTTTGTGCTTGTATTCATATTTAATTATATCTGAATCAATCCCCTTTGTAGTTAAAACTGTTCTTTACAAAACTTTGCATAAAACACTTTTTGTATTGTTTTTGTTTACTTGGCTCAATTATTTGAATGTTAATAATTTGTGCTAATTAAATTGTAGAAGCACCGCATGGTTCTTATTACCAAATTGGCTTACTAATTAAAATTCGGTTTTTTTTTCTTCAAAAGCGCAGCTTTGTAAATTAATTTATTTTAATTTCCGCTAATTGGATACGAACTTTAAACTTTGAGAAATATAAATGATTTCCTCTAATTCTTGGTCTCAGATTCCACTTTACTTTTGTGTTCCAATGAGAAATTTAGTTTTTCTTCTTTTAAGATTTCTTTTGACTAATTTGATTCAAAGACTTTTCCACTCTGCTTCTATTTATTGTGTATGTTTCTCTAATTTGCACTGCTCTTATTAAGTGCATTTTATCTTCAAACTTTATCTCGGAGGATTCTACGTATACCTTTATTTATATATTATTGCTTTTTAATTCAATCTGACTAGTCTTATTTATGAGAAAACAAAATGTGTTGCATATTTAATTAATAGCAAAAAAGACATCCGAAGAAATTAAAAAAATAAGGACAATTTTTTAAAAGTTAACTTATATATCTATATTTTCAGATTCTGTAAAAGCTTTACATAATTGTAACCAAATTATACTGAAATATAAATTAATAATATCTCATATTATACTAAATATAATATGAGATAAATTGTTTGAAATGCATTTCGCGTTGCATAAACAAATGAAGTATCTATATTTCAAATGACTGAACTGAAATTTCAATGTCAAAAAAAAAAAAAACTTTAAAGAATTATATGAATAAACTTCATGTTTACTGGGACTATTTTAACGTATTGAAATTTTATTCAGTACATTAAATTTGAATTTTCATACGAAGGTGAGTTGGAAAGTAAGTTTCTCCAGCCTACTGTGGTCAGAGTTGTGCATGAATGTCATAACATAGAATGTGACTATAAAGATAAGTTATAACTCTCTCTTTATTTTTCCACGTAAGTACCAAGTACATTGGGCATTTGTCATACAGCTCGATAAGCTTCAAAAAGCTCTCCAAGAAAAATTCAGAGTTTTGCTTCTTTTGAGCTCGCTCATGTCCGATTCCAAGTTCTTCCGCTGCTCCATCGATGGTGATACGCCGGTTTGCTTTAATCATGTCATCCACCTACCTCAAAAGATCATCAACGACAATCTTGGATACAGGAAAGTTTCAGCACGATAGGTGCCTTGACAACTGACCCCGACACACATGGAACAAAGCATGGCGGTCAGCCTGGAGCATTTCGTGCGTTACCATGAGGATGGTAATGCCTTTCTGTTTCGGATTGTGACGAAGTATGAATTGTGGGTCCACCATTTCACTCCCGAAGATCTGGAGTTCTAATGTTAGATGACAATGCGAGACCACACTAAGCTAAGGCAACGCAAAATCCTATTGCAACTCTTGGATGGGAGCGCCTACATTACGGGTACTCAACCTTTTTTTCTGCTAAACCGCATACATAAGTCAA
>BMAV01021479.1:584962-607741 GCA_019973955.1 Trichonephila inaurata madagascariensis
TTGGGCCTATAACTTAAGTAATAATTTACAAAGCTATGATGAGTCTTATGGGAGTTATAAAGGATGTCACATTATTTAGTTTTCTTTCATTGAAGGATTTTACCATAAATGTATGACATTTTCAGCTGTTACTACGGCAGTAGGAAAGAATTCACCCATCAACGATGATTTATTTTATCTGTTAATTCATCAGCCCTATGGAGTTACTTTAATATCTTTCTTATTGTAAAAGGGCATTTTGATTTTTGCGTTTACGTAACTCAATTTTCCATACCTTCTTAACTCATATCACGCATTTTATTTAATCATCAGATTTCAAGAAAACCCTGTGAATTTGCGCCTTTACGCGAAAATGTATATATATATATATATATATATATATATATATATATATATATATATATATATATTCTGAATGAACTTGATTATTTCAAACACTGAAAAAAACATAATGCTTCTCATCTTGAAATAAATACACAACTCTTAAAGCGTATAAATGAATTATTCCCTTGATTATTTGTTATTTTATCAGTGGATGTGGTATGATTTAAATAAAAACATTTGATTTAATGGTTTTTATACATCTTTCTGCTTGTTAATTATGTTTATGTAAAGTTAAAAATTGGAATTTTGCTTGCAGTACACACACAGCAAAAAGCAAGCACTTTTTTTTTTCAAAATTTAAAAAATTTATGAAGTGGTTTTAAAATGCAACTCATCTTACAATAATTAACATACATATATGAAATTTGATTCAGGAATATGAAAAAACGATGTACAATCAAATTTTGTATGGATTTTGAGATAACATGTTTGAAATTCAAAAAATAGTTTTTCAATTATTTCCTATTAAAAATTCCTGAAAAATTTATAAATTCTAAATTCTACCATTTCTTTAAACTTAAATTTTTTTTCAAAAAATGCATACAGAATTTAAAAAAATAAAATTCGCTTTTTTTTTTTTTTTTTTTTGTGATAATACATTTTAAAATTTTTATTTGCTTTAGGAATTTAAATAAAAACGAATATTAAAGTTATCATTACTTTGAATTCTTAAAGCATATACCGCTGAAAATTCATGAAAAATAGAAAATCATAAAAATAATAGTTGAGATTTTAAAAAAAAATTATTCGAAATACTGGCCGTTTTTTGTCAAATTAGCCATACTGTGTTACTTCCTTAAAAACCTAACCAAGTTGGTTAAAATGCATAATAGAATATTGTTTTCACAATTTATCTAGTTATTTCCAGAAATAAATGAATATTTTTTCTAAACAAACTTCAAACTGAAAAATAAAGAATCTGATACATGAAAAATTACTTTTTATCTTTTTAAATAATTGAAAACTTTTGATAAGTACATTTTATAGATTACCTTATTAATAATAAAGAAAAATAAAACAATACATAAAGTAAACATTTAGAATAAATAACAACAATAAAAATAACAGAATATAGTGTAGAAAAATGCAAAGCAGTAGTTGCATTTAAATTCTTACAACTTATAACTATACAAACATTAGGACAACTCAATCCAACTCGCAAAAAAACAAAAAAAAAAAAAAAAAAAAAAAAAGAAAGAAAGAAAGAAGCCCACTTGGGGTGTTTAAAAAATGTTGCACAATTTTATCCAAAAACCTAAATATAAATGTGATCTTATAACACAAATAATAATACTGATTATTTTGAACATTATTATACATATATTAAAAATAATACTTTTAAATCATATATATTTAAAAGTTATTTAAACATTAAACCAAAAAGTAAACGTTTCAAAAACTGATTAAATTGAGCTATAATGGCTCATTCCGTACTTTAAAAGTATATAATTTATATAATATATATATATAATAACAGAGCAAACATCATATGTATGCATTTTAATAAAAATTAATACTGAAACTCTACTACACAATCTTATTTTGATCCATTGCGGTTTTCTAATATACATCATACTGTATTAAAATGATTTTAACAAATGAATATTTTTAATTTAATTTGGATATAGTTTAAATGGTATATCAGTATTAGCCTTTGTAAATATGCGTATATATCAGCCGAAAAATAAAAAATATTATTTATAAAACGAAAAAATAAATAGAGTTAAAAAACAAATGATATTCTAAGAGAATATATATGCTTTGTAACTTCTTTTTCAAAAAATAAAAATAGATTAACATTTCTTGGACAAATATCGAAACTGTAAAAAGAGTCAAAATTATGAATAATAAATCAAAGTTATTTATTTAAAAATATAACCCCCAAAATAAGCGAAAATCAAAATGTACTTATAAATATTTATTCTCACATCGAAGGTTATGCGATCATATATTCTAACTTCCATCTTACTTTCTATTTTAAATGAAGGTAATAATGAGTCATCAGTTTTAAGAACCTTAATGTTGCAGGTCATCCCTTTTTTTAGAATGCAAAGCAAAGTACCAAGAGAAATTTCTGGAATTCCTGTGTCAGAAGTCAAAATGTCTTTATTAAAGATGCAGCAAGGGAACACAAATACTTTCAAATGCCATCCGAGAGAAAAATTCCACCGTTTCCATGACAACGTTTGATTTAAAATGCTGTTCGAGGTAAAAATTCCAGAATTAAGAGGATTTTCATTTTCACAAAATCAAATTACCCCTCGATTCCTACACACCGTCGCAAAATTTTTAAATATGTTGTTTTCTTTTGTACAGCGAGATCGTTAAGAATGTCTTTGCCGACAATGTCTTTGTGGAGGCTGTTGAACAAAATAAAATCAGTTCTGAATTACTAAGCAGACATCATTATTGAAGCTATTGATCCGGCCCTCGCGGAATAAAGAACGCAGCCTTGTCCGGCACATTGTCTGTAACCGTCATTTTCCAGTACTGACAAGCCTTGGCGCGAAATTTCGCAACAAAGGAAACGGAACAAAGCGCGTCATATCGTTTGGATGAAAGACCTTAACTGTGACTGCAGCCCTCTTTGCAAAATGGATATGTCATCAGCAGTTCTCGCGTTGAGTTGTTTTGTATTCTTACAAACGATATTGGCGCAACAAAAGTTTTCTCCGTTAAATTTTGGCTTTTAGTAAATGACGCCCGCGTGAATTGGAAAGCGGAGTTGAGTTGAGTTAAATTAATAGAATAGCTTTTAGCCGGTAAAAAAAATAACAAAATAACCCTAACCGCGAAACATATTCCTAAAATAATTAAATATGGATAAAGTGGTTTCATAACCTCTTAATGCGTATAGACTACAGCACTGAAGAGCACTTCGTATACTCATTAACTATTCCAGCACACTACGCAGCTGTTTATTTTGATTTTTCTAGTGAACTAATGTTGATGTCGCCTCATTAACTGTATCATTAATCCCAAAAACTAATATAGAAAGTTTCATATATGAAACAGCAGACTCTATAGCTCTGGTATTGAGCTGTTGGAAATGACGCTGAAGAAATAAAGTTGCTGCATATAATAAAAGTGCTTATTATTATAAGTCAGGTACTTTTATGGAGGTGACATTCAGACAAATTAATTTCTGAAAACTTATTTCGGGATTTTTCAGTTATATTTCTCTATCTATCTATCTATCTTTCCATGTTTAGAAGGAGATAAGCTATTTTTAATGATCACAAAAATGAAATAAGTGGTGCCTCATAAACTGTATGTGAAATAACAATATATATTTTTTACCCAAATATATAATGCAGAGCATGCTGTAATGTATATATTTCTCAGTGAATTAGGCTTATCCTTTACAAGTTATGTTAATACGAAAATAATGCATAATTCAACATTAGACATTCGTCTTTAGATGTAAAATACAATAATGCTTAAATTATTTTTTATTTATTGTGTCTAGACTCAGACTGTGGATTATTTTGAAGGGAGAAATAGGAAAGAGTTAATGCGAATACATATAATTGAATTATTTTGCAAATGGTACCTATTTACTCATTTTAGGGGTAATCTTCATTATTAACTATATTCATTTATTCAATCTCTAGCGTTACTATTTAGCAAAACTTTTAACATGAATGTCGATAGTTTCGAATAATTAAAGCTTAAGAAGTT
The DNA here is from genome assembly GCA_019973955.1 of Trichonephila inaurata madagascariensis. Classification (NCBI taxonomy): domain Eukaryota; kingdom Metazoa; phylum Arthropoda; class Arachnida; order Araneae; family Nephilidae; genus Trichonephila; species Trichonephila inaurata. The sequence goes on from BMAV01021479.1 coordinate 589,028, forward strand.
CTAAGTCTGGTAAATACAGGTTACTTAAATGAAAGAATAGGTACCACACATTTGCTTAGAATACTTAGTAAAATCTAAGTATTCTCATATTAGATGATTATTTTTCTTTATTCCTCTCAGATTCAGTGCTTTTTATTATTATCAGTTTAGAGAACAGCGTTTCTCAAACTGTGAGGCGCGCCCCAATAAGAGGGCGTGATAATTCCACGAGGAGGAACGCGAGCATTTTGAAAAACGAAAACAAAAGATTATTTTAAAAAAATATTAATTTACTGAAAGTAAACAAACAAAATACATTCTGACATAATAAAAAATAAAATTAACATTTGCACTAATATAATACACTTATAAATGTATTAGTATTGTGCAATGCACTTTAAAATTAATTTAACAATATTTTCAGAACAACTTTAATAATTACCAGTGAATCCATGGGCTTTGCATATATTAATTATGTTCAAAAATTAACACTTACCTTAATAATGTGTACGGTTTATAACTAATGCTTTAACTGCCGATTAAAAGTTACGCGATTCGCTCTACATTGCCACCGTTTTGCACGCAGATGAGCGTATGTAATTTATTGGGGGGGGGGAATAAATAAGGAAATCCTCTAAAATAAGTAAGCCCTCCGCAATCACTGTGAAGGTCTATTTATTTCATCTCTAAAGCCTTTGGAATAATTTTATGGATAGCAGCGCACAGAAAAGATTGTACTTCGGAAAAACGTATTTATACGTCCGGGACAATTTACGCTTTGGTGCCGTGGTGCGTAATAAAAAGTCGTAATTGCTGCTTTAGCGTAAAAGTGTATTGTATTATTAAATTCAATACATTATTAAAGAATGGAGGGAGGAGGTACGAGGAAAGTTATGGTTGGATATTGGGTGGCAAATATTGAAATTTTGAGAAGCACTGATTTAGAATGTTTATTTGTTTTAAATATAGATTCAATATTCTGTCTCATTTGGAAATTCATGTATGATGTATTTCTACAACTGAAATATAAGCACATCGATGTGTCTATTCCTCATCTAATTTGCATAATTTTTTTTTTTTTCCTATGGCATCGGATTCATAAAGATGTAATGTCTACTTGTCAAAAAGGACATTAATATGAATGTAAAGACGGTGTTATCATGATTTAAGCGGTATGCAGTTTTAGAACGGATTTTTTATTACAGTTTTTTTGTATTTAATGTTCAATTAAAATTTAGTTTTAAGAATTTAACTTTTTTCTTATGTGCATATTAATAAATTTAATGTCTTAAGTTTGATTTTCTTAGCGTTTTGTAATGGTTTTTGAGTACCTACAAAGATGATCGCTGATTTTTATTTATAGTTCGCATCATTATTTAACTTTTTTTAGAGGAGAGGAGGCTTACAGCTTTGTGTTATTCTGAACGAAACCAAAATAAGTTTAGGGAATTGGTGTACAAAAATAGTAAACTTAAGCAAATATTGAAATTGCATGCTTATACTAAATATTTTCACATTATTGTCAGTCATTTATAGATCTACAACAGAGGGATAAAAAAAAATGAAAGAAAAACCAATGTTAAGGAAATCATAAAAAAAAAAAAGTGAAATACGTCTGCACTAAATATATATTTATTCAACGTATTTTATTCGTTTCGTCAATTGCTGTACAAAGTTTGGTAATTAAACTCCCGGACTACGTATGCCCTAACCGTTAGCAATATAGTTGACCTTGATCCTTGCGATGCTGATGGCGCCTTATTCCATCCCTCTATCTATATAGTTCCGTTCCACCCCCACCCCCCTCGTTTAAGAAAGACGTTGTTGTGTCGAAGAGCCGCGAACATAAATGTAAAAATCAAGCTGCGCATTAATTTAAAATTCCTCTAAAAAAAATTCCACAACTGAATGTTTAAAATTGCCAAAGTTGTGTTTGGCGATAAGTGCACGTCAAAGTTTTGAATGGCACAGATGATTTTCGAATGATCGGGAGATTGCTAAAAATGACGAACGTTCTTGTCGAACAGGTGATGCTCAGAACTGATGATGCTCATCATTTTTGTTCGATATTAATGGCATCATCATGATTAAATGGGTGTCTAGAAGCCAAACAATAAAATAGCATTTCTACATTGAAATACTGAGAAAGTTAAAAAAAAAAAGTCAGGGGAAAAAAAAAAAGGCAAGATCTGTATAGCAACAACTAGTGCACTTTGCACCAAGAGAACGCCTCGGTGCACATTGTGCTTTCTGTAAAACAGTTCTTGGTGGAGAAACGCATTACTATGCTGGAGTATCCACCGTACTCACCAGATCTTGCATCTTACGACTTCTACAGGTTTCTTAAAGTGAAAAATGCATTGATGGGAATACATTTTCACTCTGTAGGATAGATGAAAGTAAAAAAGGCACATTTACTGAAGCTGACATCTAATGAGCCGCAGCACTGCTTTAATAGGTGGAAAACTCGCATGCAACTATACATTTTTAGGGGAGGGGAATATGTTGAAGGGAATTGAAAGGTATTTGTACATTGTTTTCAATAAAGCTCATTTTTCAGACTAGTCAGGTTATTTAATTGTCACAGTAATGTATGCAGAACAATAATATCTTGGGGAAAAAAACTGATTTTTTAAAACTTAAATATACTCGTAATAAATTATTGATTAATTGTTGGTTAGCATTTCATTTTGGAGCAATATGAGAGCTACTGTTCACAAACTTAATAATTGTGAACAACTGCCAAGTAAAGAAAACAGCACCTGAGCTGGCATCTCTTGTACTACAAGAGGTGTTCAAATGAAATGGTACAAAACGTCGCAACCGTTAACCTTTGCCTTTGTCACTATGTAAGAGGGTAGTGAGATGTCTAGGGATGCGAACGGAGTCTGTAAGGGGGGCTGGGCAAGTTCAATTGGGGGCAGCTTGGCCATCCACCCTACAGCCCGGACATGTCACCCTGCAATTTCCATGTGCTTCGACCCTTGAAAAAACGTCTGAACGGAAAGCGCTTCGACAAACTCAAGGACGTTGTGAAGGAATTCTGGGCGATAGAAATTCTGGCAAAAGGGATTTATTCGGCTCTCTAATAAATGGGATTGTTTTTCTCAGGCCTATGGTGCATACTTTGAATTAAGTATTCAAACATACTTACAGTCTCGTTTCGTACCTTATCATTTCAACAACCCTTGTATTTGTAATTAAGAAATAATAGCACAGCTGTTAATGTATTCGTATATATCATTGCATATTACAGAAGATAATTCTTTTGGTATGTTTCCATTTGTTTTATATTCCTTGGTTAGATAATTTTTTTTAACATTAAAAATTTACAAAATACAGTGTTTGCTTTTATACATGTATATTAGACAGATTTTTTCACAAAGCGATATTTTTTTTATTACTCTCTAGTACTTTAGAAATGTGCTATTTAACATATTAAAGCTTTTCAAAAACAGATACGCCAAATCGTACCAAAAGGTAAAAATTATTAAAATGTGTATAAACACAATGGAGTTGTTGAGATATTGGAATAAAGCTCACATATTGTTTTGCTTCAAACATTTTGCAGAAAATCAAACTCTCATTTGTCATGCAATTAACTAGTAAAGATATTTTTCGCATAGAAAAATGCAGTAGCAATTGAATATAATAATAAGAAATTGTATTTAATAAATATATTAAATTAACATTTATATATTTAGAATTAGTTTTATATTATTAATTATGTAGAGCGCTTATTTATAATATTGATTTTTTCTCCACTTAAATAAGATTAATTTCCGCCAATACGAAGTAAGCTGTTCTTTTAATATGAAATATGCAATCTTAAGCAAATATACCTTAAAATACTCGTTTCTTATAAGTATTAATACACTTAACACGATTATCACAATTTTAAAATTTACATTAATTAAAATATTTAAATAATTAAATAAATAATTTATATAATTTAAAATATAAATATTTATCGTAAACTTAAAGAAACTTGAATAAATTGATGCATATAAGCTGATTTTATACATATATTTGACATTTATTCCTTAGCTAATAAGTTAAAATATATATTAACTTAACCCAGTGGCGCGACAGCCCATGAGGGCCAAGACGTATTGTGCCCAAATTAATATACGCGACCTTTGGCCCTGAATTGCATTAGCAGATGTTCCTGTCAGATTGTCAGTCTGTCACGAAGCCCCCAATGTTAAGTTCTGAAGTAAGCTTAGTATTCATTTATCGACACACGGAAGGGATGAAAGACTTGCTCAGCCCGGGATTTGAACCTTGGACCTGCGGTGTGGAAGCATGATGCACTAACTACTCAGCTACTGGGCTTCTTATATGATTAGTAGAGTAATATATATATATATATATATATATATATATATATATATATCAGTAGCAGCCAGTGTTTCAAAACAATACGAAAATATCTGCTATTTCTATAAAAAGGTTTAAAAATGAACGCTTTTATTTATTTTTTTTTTGTCCTTAACATTTTTCAAACTGCGGGTAGTATGTAATTAATAATTGTTTTGAATTATTCTACAGTAAAATGTTATTTTATACTGTTATTTTTCATAATTCTAACAGAAAAAAAAATAAATGTAAGTTATTTAAGATATTAAATTAAATAAGTTTTTCTTTTAAAATTCCTAGTAAAAATTTTAATGTAAAAACTGATTAAACGTCGCCATATCTTCCTTAGAATGCTTTTAAAGTTATTTTTTATGGTTAATATTTACTCCAAATCCTTTCAGCTTGTTTATTATTAAATGCGTAAAAATAATTAATAGGTAATTCCACCGAAAAAAAACAAAAAAAGTTTTTCTTAAAAAAAACTCTTCTTCATTTATAACACTCGATTTAATTCTTTCTCATTAGAAAACATTACTTTTAATAACTAATGTAGCAAATAACAGCAACAATGTACACACACATCCATGAAGAAAAAATGTTCTAAATATTCCTTCTATAAAAAGAAACAAAATTTTTCAATTCACGTTCCGTTTCCGCAAAAGTAGAAAACTTTCTGATGCACCTCCTGATAAAGTTCGCGAAGAGGAGCTTTAGTTTGCATTTGCAAGGCATAATGAAAACTAATTAATTAATTTATCAAGTTCAGGGGTATGTAATTAAAACGCTCCGAGAACAAAACAGTTGCACTTCAAAGAAAAGAATAAAACTACTTTAAAACTTGGCTTTTTAAAGAACGAACGAGGGGGGAGAGCGAAAATCAACTTCTAAAAAGCGAACTCCTTGCTGTGATATATTGTACTTATCACATTTATTAATATTAGCAGCGTAATTTGTCTTGCAAAATAAAAGCAGAACACTTTTTAGAGTTTAGAACTGTTTTAATTAATGGGGAATTTTTTTCCGTCTTCTTTACTTCGCAAACGTGAAATGTGTGGGTAATTATTTTCAAGCCTTACGTAAAAGTTTATGCAACTCTACTCTTTGGAGGAGAAAAGAAAAAAAAATAATAAAACCGAGTTTCGTCTTCAAATTTATTTAAATCGCAATAATAATTTTTACCTTTTTAGCCTTTTTAAGGCGACGCGAGGTGCGTTTATAATATGAATATTTAACCACTTCTACCATTTCCTGAGCTTCACTTACTTCTGGTCCAATTAAGAATTTAGAAGTGAAAGTTAAAGTTGCATCAAAGGAATTGCTTCCTAATGATATTGGGAAAAGTTTTCCTGAGAGATGAAAAGTTACTCTAAAGTAAAATATATTTTAGCTATAGAATACGCTATTCATTCCACCATAGCACTTTAAACCTTAATTTTAGTTTTTATTTCAAGAATTTTGCGGATGTGATGTGTTTTATTAGCATTTTTCTGTGAATTTCTTTTTTTAAGGGGGGGGGGGGGATGAATAAACGAAAACACTCTTAAAATTATTATTATTATTATTATTATTAGTTTCTTTTTTGAAAATAGTAAAAAGTATATTTTGCCTCGTTATGCTGATATGTTAGCCTTAAATGCATTTTATGCAAAGTACAGGAAGCATTTTTAACATTAATAGCTTTAAAATAAGCTGGGAAACAACGTTCCAACTAATAAATGTAAGTAAAATACATTTTTTAAACTTATTTTATTAGAAACAAAGAATCGTATCTAAAATATAAACGGAAAATTAAATTTTTGTGTTGAATACCAAAAGTAAATATTCAAAAAGTTTAATTTAATGACTTTAAGTATTTTCTCTTGCCCTGATAGAAGAAATAAAACTTGTATCAACATAAAAGCGATGTTAGGATTCTTTTAATATTTTAAAATAAGACTTTAGTTTTTATGTAAAAATAGCTTAACCATAATGAAAACTTTATTTACGTATTTCTTTTTTTAAAAATTTTATGTCTAATTAAAGAATTTTTTTTCATATCATAGAAAATTTAAATGATTTCATTAAAAAAAACGACTATTTAATCTATTTTGCAACATTTATTGTTTTTAAACATTATCTTACTATTTTGTAATTGCTTTTTTTCAATTAAGTTGATGACCGTGTGTAATAATTAATAGCATTTATGATTAAATTGTTTACAGTATATGAACATTATATATAACTGTTTTGTCACTCCATTTCCTTTATTCACGAATTTTCAATGCATACATGTATTTTCTAAGTTGGCGTTAAACTTTAAATATCTTAGTTAATATTTTTTTCACAATTTTAAATAGAAGCGCATAATAAATACTTTGTTGAAGTGATAACTTCTTTAGGCGCGTTTTGCTGGAGAGTGAACTTGAGTGATGCGTTTTTTAAAAAGCCAAGTATTGTTACTCCCGGGTTTGTAACGCTCGTTATTATACTACTGAATGGTAACAATACTACTCTTAACAATATTACTGAATCATTTGTGTTTAATGAGTCATGTATCGGAGAAATTTGTGCAGAGAAATGTAGAGCATAAAATGGACAAATTTATTCTAATGTGTGGTTACTATTTATATTTCACCAAATCAAAGTGTAGAGAAAATTATCGAATCCATTTACGAAAATTTAGTTGCCTTCACTGAAGCCGGATCGGCTCTTCGGAACATATTGCCAATGATTTTAAGAGGGGATTTTAATGTAGATTTTTTAAAAGACAAATCAAAACCTTTAGTAGATTTTTTTTTAAAATAAAAATTCAATTTAATTATGTCAAATGATCCAAATGAAAGCACGGAACAACGCTTGGCTGAATTTTTTTAGATATTTTAGTAATTTTGAATCTAAAGTATTTATAACCTATTTTAGCAGCCATAAACCTATTGTTTCCTTCTTAGAATACAATTAATTCACAAATATGACTGTATATTTCGCCAAAAATATTACTTTATGAGTACAGACATATGACTAAATTATTTTATTTGACAATACTGATATCCCCTTGATCTTATTCACCTAACTAATCCCTGAAATAATATTACAAAATTTGAAGTTATCACTTCTATCGATTGATCATAAGCACGGACACTCTTTCTTTATTTTTGAATTTAATATAATAATAATTCTAACAACCTATCAGTTAAAGTCTTTGTTATTGAAAGTGATTTTTAATTTCTAATTCATTTCTATGAAAATTATAGTCGTTGTAGTTCAAATACTAGTGTACTATAATTCGGTGTTTACTTATTATACCGATGATCAATTCATCAAATGAAAAGACGTCGCCAAATAAAGCGACATTCAGTCAGTAGTGAAAACCTTCCCACGTATGTACAAACAAAGTAATCTTGTTTGAGCATACGTATGACTGTTTCGTCTTGTAAGCATTTATAATCCCATTTAAATTTCTTTAATTTAATATTTGCACTATTCTATAACTAACTAGTTAAATCATAAAGAAGTTGTAGCTATAATTGAGCATTCTGTCTTCCATAATATAATCTGCATAATTCAATATAATTCATGGAACTGTTACTTGTAACTGTTACTCATTTATACCTTTATATATTTTCTCATATATTATCGTCTACTGTTAAAGTTATTTTTCTTCAGTTGGCATCGGTTGTAAATATTCAAAATACAAGTTTGTTCTTTTGGAGAAAAGAATTGTAATGCGTAATTTTGAAGTTGGTTGGGCTTAATACGTATTTAATACTTTTGTACATTTATAAGATATTATTACTCATTTTCAGATATTTTTGATAATTTGGTTATAAGAATGAAAGGCGTGTCTGTGAAATAAACTTAAGCTGGTATTTTTCGCAATGGTACTATTTGGCAATGTCTTACGATTTGGCGAATTGGTATAATACATAAATACCTATAAGTCATTAAAACAAAACAATAAGTAAGGAAACAGCAAGATCGAAGTGAAATAGTCACATTAGTAAAATTTTTAAGCTTCTAAATATATATATTCTCGCAAAATTTCACATACTTTGAAATTTGAATCACAAAAGCTAAAAGGGATGTAATTCAAAGTGAAAGAAAGAAAAATTATACATAAAAAATTTCACGAATCAAAATATAAATGACAGGAAGTTTTATTTTTTTAAAAATTTAAATCATTGACATTGACATTTTTTTTAAAAAACCATAATGAACAGATAATTTAGGAGTATCGTAGGATGTAGCTAAAGTAAATTTTATCATTGCTCAACACAATAATGACACTATTAACAGTCTTAATATTTCTGCGTCAAAATAATTATTACATTGACTGATAAATGTTATATTTGTTAAATAATTCATCTTACAGTAGTGTAGTTACAGATTTTAAATAAAAGAGAATAAGTCATAATTTCTTTAAATTTTATTTAATTTAGGAATATGATGCTTAATATTCCAAAGCAGCAAAACACTATTAGTAATTTTATTTCTCACGCATGTCAATTACATTTAAATTTACTTTGGTTTTTGTTTAGCTACAAAATATTTTTAAACGAAAATTTGTTTTAAAATAATTTTATTAATGTTTTATAAAGATAAATCTTCCATTGGTTTATAATTTACCGCAGCCATGAAATTTCAAGAATAACGCTGATCGTGATTTTAAAAATGCGTATTCAGGAATAAATTTGGATATTTAGAATCAGTTGAATTAGAATATATATTAATAAAACTCTTTTTTAAGAATATTATTATAAGAGAAAAAATATTTAAAAGGAATTTTTTCACAAAAAATGTAGTAAGAATGATATATTTTCAAAATGAAAATGCTCATTTAGAAGTAATTTTTGCCCATATATATATATATATATATATATATAGAACTTCAAAGCAGAGCCTGAACTAGGATTTTTGAAAAATTGTCATTAATTTTAAGTTACTATCCACTGAAATAATAAAAACAGGTGATTTTTTAAAATTTATTTACTCTGATGTATTAAAATATGTTTAAATGCACTTTAAATATTTTTTTCCAAAAAAATTAGTTCATGTTTTCTGCAGAACTTTAAGCTATATACATATGGGCAAAATTTTATCATTGAGGCCTTTTTCATAGAAAGAGAATGCTTTGAGAAAGTATGTCATGCTTTTCTTTCTTTCTTTTTTTTTTTTTTTTTGATAAACAAGTGCATTTAAACAATTTTTTTACTGTAATAACACTCTTAAAAATATTTATCCTAATACTCTAAATCAAGTGATACTAAAACATATAGAAAAATATTTATTTATCTCTGTATTTGTAAAATCATAATTTCAAACGCAGTGAATTACCTTAACTGTAATTAAAATAAACAACACTTTTTTGTATACGAAAGGTAAACAAAATCATCTTGTAAAAAAATAAGATTTTTAAATGAAAAAAAAATCGTTAAATACACTCTAAATAATCAGATATTTAATTTTTTTCTATCTCAATACTTTTTCGTACGTGGAGTAAAAAAAAACACCACCCAAAAACACATGTCTTTTAATCTACATCTAAATCTTATGTCATGAATTATACCAGTGTATAAATAATTTTGCGGTTTTCTTTCGAATGAAAGGTTCATAAAAATAATTTAGAATAATTTTTCTTGTTTATGTCTCTGTCAATATCGATTAAAATCATGTTATAATGAAAATGTTATTTACTGTGTTCAAGGTATTTTTGCTTATTTTGGTTCTATATTCCTCTTGGATAATTCAGGGTCGCAGATGTTCTCAGATTTCGCCAAACTGGCGCATTCTGTAATTCTTCGCCAAACACACAAACTTGATCTACATTTTAAAAGCTATTTCTCTGCCACCTCGGTCATTTTTATATACTGCAATTCCACAAATGTTGTTCGAAATTTTGTTGAGGGCAATTATTCACAGAAAGCGCACGCGCTCCGGTTCTACTCGTGTTCTATATCAGTCTTACGTCTCGTGGTGGAAATCCAAAAATTATTCTCGGAGTGCCCCCCATTAAAAATGTTCCCCAAAAGCAAAGGGAGTGATAGTACCAACTGTGTTAATTAACACAGACACTGGAACAGTGCAAAAGGACACGTTAATTTCTGACACTAATTCACACACCGCACTTAAATGCTTCATGTAACTAAATTATTATTCATCCGGGCGGTGGCAGCAGTCTCGTGTAATTAAAATGACTGAGCACGCCTCGTTGGTAATTCATTTCCACTGGCAACAATTAGAGTCTTTGGGTTGGCAACAGTGACGCGCGGAATTTTATAAGGAATGGGAAATTCTGGCTTTGAGACTGAGGGGTATGATTAATGTCACAGGATCAAAACGCCTCCGGGGCTGGGGGAAATGGGCCCGGGAGAGAAGAAGGAATGTGGGGAAACGAATGAAAGGAGGATCTTTGATGTAATAAGCGGTAAAAGGATATGGATTAGGGTGGAATTATTGGTTTTATGGCTTCCCCACAATTTGGGTGGGTGGAATTTGTTTCAGCGGGCCGATAAAGGTTTCGGGTTGAAAGTCACCCTAAGAAAATATTTTTGTTCTTCTTTGGGATCAGCTGATCCTTCAGAGCTCCGAGTTGGGCGGAGAATCTTTAAATCCGTAAAATTTACTTTTTCGAAAGAATCGAAGCTCTTCCAGACATAATATTTTATCCCCTTTCAATTTATGAATATATTGAATATTTTCTTTTTGTTACTGTCTAAAATGTTTCATTTTTATCGTTTACTATAAATAAAATTTTATGGAATATTCAGTTTACTGTAGATTACATTTAACATTTCTTTGGCTATTTATTACTTTAAATGAATTTTCTGTAATAAAATTAAACTCACTATGAATTTCAGCTCATAACAAGTAATATATATAAAAAAAAATTAAGTCAATTCCTACTTAGATCAACTACTTAAAAGAAAAAATTTACTTTAGAGCTGCCTTTTATTAAATAGTTACAATTAATATAAATACGTATATACATAGGACAGAACCACAACATTAAGCACTAATTAATTTTTATTCATTATCATTAAAGTATCGCATTGTCATCCAAAACAATCGTGTATATAAAATTTCAGTTCAACTGAATGCTTTAAAACGTGAGAAAAAAAATACTTTAAAGTTTTGATCCAAAACGCTAAAAATGTAATCAACGTGGCTGTATCTGTAATTCTTTAAATAATTAGTTTTATTCAATTAATTTTAATTAATTATAATTAAATTATCGTATTTTTACCCAAAACAATAGAGTATAGAAAATTGCAGCGCAAAGGAGCGCTTTAAAATGTAACAACAAAAAACCTTTTCATGTTTTGACACGTCGCCAAAAGGGTCTCTAAGTTGCCAAAAATGATGCCAAGGTGGCTGTTTTTGTAATTCTTTGAATAATTAGTTTTATTAATAATTCTTTTAATCAATTAGTTTTTAATAATTATAATTAAATTACTGTGTTGTTATCCAAAATAATCCTGTATATAAAATTTCAGCTCAATGGAGCGCTTTAAAATGTATTTTATTAACGATTGAAAATTCCACCTAAATAAATTAATAAATATATAGAGAGTGTGAGCTAATAGTGTAGGAATTGAAAAACAAACTAATGTTTTAAGTTGATGAATGACCATGAGATTTTCTTTATACTTAAATACGAATAAAAAATATTTTTTATGTTTTCTGGGTTTTAATGATATGAAATATCTAGAAGAAACAAATGCTGTCTAATTTCTTTTTAAATAAATCAAAGAAATGTTTCCTTATAAAAACGTTTGTGTAATTTTATTACAACTAGTAAAAGTTTTGACGAAAATATTTATCCATTCTTATAAGTTTCTTCAAGTCTCCTATGGTACAAGTTTATTTGTGTTTGATTTTTTTTTTGGAATATATAAATATGTGAACGTCAATGCTACAATTTAAACCTCATTTTGAAATTATGACTACTTGTTATTTTTAAAAACCATTCCCATTTACAAGTTTTTTAAGAAATCCAGAAAATTTTGAAAATAAAGAAACGCTTGTAGAAAGGTATAGAAGATAGTTTCTTTGTTGTTAAGTATCAGTTAATTAAATTAATTAAAAACAGGAATTTTTAATTAATAGTTTAAACTAAGTGTAATGTATAAAAGAATGGTATTCAAATATTATAAATAATAGCGATAAAATATAGAAGATATAGAGAGGACTAAATAAACACACTCATATAGAAGTAATATGCCATACAAAATTTTAAAAAATATAAGGTCAAATATAGAAAGTACAAAAGAAAACATCATTGATTTAAAAAGAAAAAAAAGCGCTCACTCATGAAAATTCTAATAAATATTCTTTTATTTATAATTTTTTAACTAATTTTTGACTAATTAAATTATATAGTATTTATAGGTATTGTTACGTAGATTGGGATTCGGGTATTTTACGCAATCAGTCTGTATATAAAAGCAAGATAGTTCTTTAAGAGCCATGGGAATTTATTGCCGAAAAACAATCTTTGAAATACAGGATACACATCAAAATTCACTGAATAAATATAATCTTCGCATTTTCAACAGCTCTCAGACACAACTATCAGTGTCTAAAATACAAATTTGTTAAAAATTATTCACAAGTACTCGCTCGTCCTATTCAACAGTCGAAGTAATCACTAATCCCTGTAGACTCTTCAGAGATCAAAGCAAGACCACTTATCACTAATCAAAACAATACAAACCCAGTTTTGGCGAGTGACTCCCTATTTAAATGCCTCAAGGATCTTTCGAGAAAGATCCACTTACATCATACACCGTGAGATTAGTTTATTTCTCCACTAATTTCCAGAAGAATCCAAAAAGTCATGAACTCGCCAAAAATGATGCCAACTTGGCTCTATCTCCAAGATTTCGCCAAGTTTCCATTGAATCGCCGTTATAATGAAAGGAACGATGCTGCTTGCGAATATTACAATTTTTAACATAAAAAAAAAACACAACGAAGAGTAACACTTATAAATATATGATACATCCAGATATAAATTATTTGCAGTATTTTAAGTATTCCTTACACAAAATTCGTTATAGTAGGGTTAAAAATTCACTTCCCGATGATTACCGTCTGCTTTTTAATTCAATATATATGCAATTCATGAAACTCTAATTTTTATGATTACTCAATTTATTTCCTGTTATCGAATCACCTGTTGCTAAAATTATGCTGCTTCCTTTGGTATCTTTTTTTATTTTCTAAATACCGTAAAATCCGGCGTATAACACGCACCTATACTTTCGAGTAGGGTTATTTTTTTTATTATTTTTTTTTACGAAGAAACCTGAAAAGTATATATGTAATGCGCTTGTGTTTTTAAGTCCTTTATTGAAGGTATTATCCCAGGCTTTTGAAAAATTAATATATTTCTATAATTACAACTCGTTCATAAAGTAAGTCTCATGTCTTTAAAATAAACAATATTTCGATCTATGTAGAAGTCTTATTTATTTATGCTCATCTCCTTTTTTTTATTTTTAAAGCTATCATTTTTATACTCGGCGTATAAAATTAATTTTTGTGCTAAAAGTGCGCTTTTTACGCCGGATTTTGCGGTAAGTTTTTCAAGTCGGAGAAAAGTATTAATTTCTGGTTTAACTTAATATGGAATTTCTTTTTGTGCTTTTTCAAGATATTATCATTCATCTGCCAATCTTTTTGATCATTTTAGTTATTATAAAAGTAAAATGCGTTCATAGAAATTGATTATGGTTATTATTAGTTACAAAGGTTATACGAAATAAAGAAAATATAAGATCAAAGATAGAAATGATAAAAAAGACATCACAAATAAAAAAAAAGTAAATCCATATCATCTCTAAATTTATAAAAGATATAGTCCAATTAATAAATTAAGTTAAAACCTCTTTCTTCTTGCGATATGATAGCGATATTTCTAAAAATAAATGCAGTTCCAGATTATTATATATGTGTCAAGAATTATATTTGCTAAATAAATCTATAATTACAAGTGTAGCTCAGTAAATACAGTTTTGTGGACGGAATCTCCGTGAGGATAACTCATAGTTAAAGCAAATTTACTGAGATTTTAGTACACTTTTGCCACTCACATGAATATTAATAAGAAAAATTTGCTTGGCATTCTGTTAATGCTTTCAGCATGACAGACTACACTTTAATGATGCACAAAGGAAAATGACTAAATGGACTTCTATTTCAAAGATTTCATATAGTTGGATACTTTGAAAATGTTTGTAGGCTTAGGAGCGTTTTAAATAATTTATGCATTAATGAAATGCTATAGTACAGATATGTTAAGTGTCAAGACAATACAATTATCTTACATGTATTATTGCATTTAAAATTACCAAATAAGAGTAGAAATGTCTTTAAATTTAATTTTTTTTAAAAATCAAATTTGAATAAACTAAATATCCGATGAGTGAAAATGCAGCATTATTATGTTGTGTGAATAGAAATTGATAAATGCTTCTCTTTTTCGTGTCGCATATATAGCATTTCGGTGACTAATTGATACATGCGCATGGATGTAAAGGTATTCCAATGTAATTCCCATAATGTTTTGGTTAGACAAAAATCAAACTTAATGAAAATGGGAATTTTTACGTATTTTGCGAAACATAATTTTAGGCAATTAATGGCAATACAAATATAAATGTTCTTTATCAATAGTCCTAGGAGAACATTCAAACCTAAAATTTTTACACTTAAGTTAAATATAAAAATCTTAAAATTTTGCTGCAAATATATAGATACACGAGTTACGTACTTATCGACTGTTTTATTTGTTGTCGACTCTTCACTCAAGGCGTAACTTTAAACATTATTGTATGCAAAAAGAAAAAGAAATAAGTAAACGTTTGGGTATATTCTTATTTAATATTTTTCAAAGCAAGTATAGTATTAAAAGCAAAAGCTGCATTTTCTAAGCCAATGGGCTCAATTCACGGCAGTCACATGATAAGGACAACCACGTGTTTGTGACTTAATTCAAAACTGACATTGAACTAACTTGTACTAGTTCTATTTGTAAAATTTAGATGTAATTACAAGTTTCATTATTGGGTAAAAAGATGCTGAAAGATAATGGGGGAAAAAACCCCATCAAAAATACTTTAAAATTAAAAAAAAAAAAATCTTGATTTATTTGTGTACTTTCAAATTAAGAATATTTTGTTTACTTATCTACGTTATTATTGTTGCCGAATATGTGCTTTTTAAAAGAAAGATTATGCAAAAAAACACGTGTTTAACATTATCATGCGACTATGATGTCGCATGAATTTAGTCCATTTGAAAATTTAACAAAAAGATAGTATAATTTCTTTTAAAATATCTATTCAAGTTTTACCAAATAAAAGTAGAAATGCTCCTTTAAATTTAATTTTTTAAAAAAATCAAATTTGAATAAATTAAACATCTGCCAGAATATTTGACAATAAATTGTTAAATACTTCTCTCTTTTTTGTGTCGCGTATGTAGCATTTCAGTGACTATCTGATACAGGTGCATGGATGCAAAGGTATTCTAATGTAATTCCAGAATGTTCTAGATAATAGACAAAGTTTGTATTTTATGAAATTGGAAATTTTTGCGTCTTTTTCGAAATGCAATTTTAGGCAATTAACGCTAATACTAATTTTGTACAGATGTCATAAGAATTTTGAAAGTTATCAATATTCTCTATCTATCTATAATTACGTTATAAGTTAGGATTACATATACGTTATTATTACAGGTAAGTTATAAAATGTATTATTATACAAATACGCGTTATTATTACAGATACGTTATTATCCTTTATCATTACAGGTACGTTATAAAACGTTATTATTACAGATACGTTATTATGCATTATTAATACAAATCAGTGGCACACACAAAGGGGGGGGGCTCGGGTCTGGACCCCCCTCTTCCCCAAAGCCCTTCGGTTTTTTTCGAGTGATTATAATCCTATGTATATAGTGCATTCAATTTAATTAAGTATTTGTTAATAATAACAAATTTAATTAATTAATGCTAATTATTCATTCAATATTTTTTTTTTACTGTTTTTGTTCCTGAAAATCGAGAAAATCAAAGGAATATGTTGGACAGTGTATTGGAGCATGATACGAGAATCGTGAACTTTCGACCCCCACATATACACTGCCTGTATTCCTGTATAGGCTACTGTTACAGATACGTTAGTACATACATTATTACTTACGTTATTATTAAAGACGTTATTATACGGATACGTTATTATTACAGATTACAGCATAAAACTTCTTTACATCCTGAATATTTTAATTTAAAAATGCCACAAATTATCAGCCTCTTGTAATAAAAAAAAAAATCACCGCAATACAATGTCACTTCAATTCAATTATTTCCTTATATTTATAAAAAATACAATTTTTTTAAAGAAAAAAAATACAAAAAAGACTTCATAGCGTTAAACAAGGATCAGCAGGAGAGGATGTAACGCACCTTTCCGATTGTCTGCTTGTCTGGCACTCTGTGTCGTCACCCTGAGCACAACGGCCTGGCTCCTTCCCTTGGCGTTGACGGCGTACACCACGACCACGAATCCAGTCCCGGGAGGCAGGTCGCGCACTACAAAGACGGGGGTGTCTGCCGAGTGATTGCCCCTCAGTCTGTGCAATTGCGTGTCGTGCACCTCCATGACGAAGTGTTGCCGCAGACCCCCGTTTGAGCCTTCTGCACACTCCAGTCGGAACGAGTGTTGGGTTATGTTCATGAGAGTGCAGTTCTGGACGGGGTCGGGAGGACCTGCAATAAGAGAAAAGCAATGCGAATTGAGCTATTGCAGTAATAAATGTAATATTACAAAATGCAACTTAAGGTGACTGCCTATCTTGAAAATGTTGTTTTTCGTTTACATAAGGCATTTTTTTATTATTATTATTATTTAGAAATCCTATAGTTTGAACATTTTTCTTTCCAAAACAGTTTTTCTTTTTCCTTTACGCGAAATAGAAATAAAGTTATAGCGATTTAAAAAAAAAACATCACTTTATGCAAAAGAGCAGTAAGATAAAACTTTAAATGAGTTTTTCTCAAAATTATGTTTTCGGAAAAAACCCTTTACCAGATACATGATATCTTAAGAACCAAACGTTTTGAATTTTTGTGGGAATGTTTATTATACTATTTTTTATAAAGTGAACCTTAAGTTTTGTTGTAGGTTAAATATTTTTTCATTTAGGGTAGTTTTTATAAAGAAAAAACTTTAAAAAAATATCAAAATGTTCATATTATTATGTATAATTGTCTGCAATTTTTTTGTATTTTAATATTTATCTTAGATTTTTGTTCATTTTGAAGAGCACCATAATATGTATGTTGTGTATAAAGAAAATTATGATAATTGTATTAAAAATTTTTATACAGTGTTACCCGTTTTAGTGAAAATTTGGTAAAATTTAGTTGAAAACAACCAATTTTTCTAAAAGTACAATATTTATTTAAAAAGTTTTATGTATTTACATACTTTTTATTCTTATTTTTCTTCCTAAAAATACTCAATTTGTTTCAAAAATTTGTTTTTATAAAAAAATTGGTTCCAAAGGTAGGCAGTCACCTTAATATCAAATAAATGATCATCACAAATGAAATGAAATTAAAACAGTATGTAAGTTTGAAATTAATAAAAAGTAAAAGGAGCAAACTCACAAATGAAATACATTTAAATCGACAACTACCCAGAATATACAATTATAAATTGGTATTGGTATTGTATGTGTGCGTGAGTGAACAGTATTGAGTTCTTTCTAACCTGTCCTTGAGATTTAGAGTGACTGTGAAATGCTTTCAAATAGCACATTTTGAAAAAAGATACTTCAGTCTAATAAATTTAAAACTGTAATTTCAAACAAAAAAATTAAAAAAAGTTATTTTTATATGTTAGTAAAAAATATATGGGTTATGAAATTAAAGTTGGATGAAAAAGTCAGAATGCAGAAAAACTTTTGAAATGTGAAGTTGGTGGAGCTAGTTCTACCCAATCCGATTGCAATAAAGTAGTCTGTGTGTGTACGAAAGAAAAACTTAGGATGGAAAAGTTAGAATGCAGTATTGGAATCGAGAGGAGCTTATGTTATTGGCGGACCAGAACGATGACAAAAGGAAACAATGAACGATACGAAAACGCAGAACATTAGAAATACAAAATAAGGCATTTTTTCTAAATTTAATTAAAAATGATGGCAATAAAATTAAAATGAGTAATGGTAAATACGAAAGTAATTTCAGTCTTTAATAATGGGTTGGGTGTTAAAAATAGCATAGTATTATTTAAATATCAATAACATCCGAATAGAAGAAAGCTGTATGGACTTAGTCTTCTAAATTCTACATGCTTTTTAAACTTCCGTAGTTTGTTGAGAGACA
>BMAV01021479.1:612741-639912 GCA_019973955.1 Trichonephila inaurata madagascariensis
TTTTTTTTTTTAATTTATTGAATTTTTCAGTAAGTTTTTGCTTGCCGCACTGTGGCACGCGTGCCGTGAGTTTGCCACCCCTGATTTCGACTTTTCTTTATTTCACAACAAGACCCAATCGCTATATAATTATTAGATAAATATTAAAGTGGACTAGTTTTAAGTACGAAGAATCAATAAACCGTAAAAAATTCATCTTTGGTTAGCCTTTGCAGTGTATATGGTTTTCAGAACATTTTTTGACTTTATATATAAGAGTCTCTGTCAATATTTATTGATCCCTCTCAAAGTAATAATTTTTGTTTCAGAAAAAGAAGTAAAAATAAAAAGACCTCTGCACACTAATGGGGTCCAACAGCTGGCAAAATAAATTGATCTAATTTAGCGAGAGTCGCACGTGTCTAGTTTTTTTTCCCTTTTTATTTATTTATAAGTAAATAACTGAAGAAATGAAAGAGTCGGGTATTAGTTATATATATATATATATATTTATTAGACCAATCAAGTTAATAAGTTACTTAAAACATCTCTTTTTTTATTATATTTATTTTAACAGTATTTAAAAAAATGTAAAACAAAACAATTTCTTATTTTTTTAAAGAAATCATTTATTTTAATACCAGAGGGTTATTAAAATTTTATTTTAAAGTATTTTTAAAAGATATATAACACGCATTATGATGTAATAAATTACATGTCAAAGTTATATTTTGGAACGCAATTGCCGATATTTTTTCGATTTATTTTTTAAAACTATTATCTTTTGCCATTTTGTATTATGGTTTCTTATATATCCTAAGAATAATTAGCATAAGTAATTAATTTAATGCATCAAAATTGTGTATAGCGTTTTATCATATTTCTATACTTTCCTTTGAAAGCTATTAGTGTGTTGGCGACAAGCTGTTGGCCCTGGCTTTCTTTTTACTAATTGACTTTCTGAAAGATACTGAGAGAAGGTTACTTTTCCAGGCAATTGATGCAATTGTTACACATCTCCAATAGTTTTGAATGTCGTTGGAATGTTTTCCCTCGACGTTACGGGCAATCTCTTGCTGAGATGGCGGGTCTAGTTGATGCGTGCACTGTTGCCGTTTTGAATCAATAGACGTGGCTTATCCAGAAGGTCTTAGTTATAGAAAGAATGCATAATCAACCAATATCGTTAGACTGTGCCTGGGTCACCACTTCGGTGATAAGATGTTGACTCTGGCAGGAAAGTATATTCCAAACATCGACCAATCGGTCCGCAGCTACGCCGTGTATGCCTTAAGCCATTAGGATGAAAATAATCTTTAATTGGGCAAGTCGTTAAGATATTTAATTCCTGTCCTTTGTTGTTTTGTGACTAAAAGAAGAAGACTCCACTGCAGCTAAAAAATTTTGCATGGGACCCATAACTGAAAAAAGTAACGCTTCCAGAAAGAATTATATGAATGAAACAAAAATCAGTAGATGTTATTAAAATGAATTGAAAACGGTGAACACTGACAATATTGTTACAAATTTTATGTAAATAATATAAATCTGGTGTCTAATATTACATTTGTTATATTTATATTATGATAAAAACTGTAATATTAGCAAGCAACGCCATTCATAACATTATAATGATGTTTCAACGGGGCAAAATAATGGAGATACAGCCAAGTTGACATTATTTTTGTCGACTTTTTAAGTTGACTTAGCGACTATATGGATGCTTCTGGAAATTACTGGAAAAGTCTACAATGCAATGACTTATGACGTAAGCGTATTTTTCGAAAAATCACTGGAAGGTAGCTGCGCAGACTATAAACGCTAGCTAAAACTGAGTCAGTATTACTTCAGCCGTGGAAGAGCTCACTTGTCTGCGACCGAGGGATTGATTACGGATAATCTTTATGAATACATACTTGTGCACACTGATATTTGTGTCTTAGTGTTGGAGAAGATATGAAAATATTCTAGAACTTATTGTGCGAGTTTTATTGCTGAATTCTGGATTTTAAGAATTATTGTTCAACAGTAAATCTCATCGTATTTGAATAATTGTTTTGTTATTTGGAACTGTTAGGAGTTTCTGGATTTTTTTTTTTTTTTTTTTTTTTTGCTATCTATGCAATAATATTATAAACATTAGATGTTTTATTCAGTAAATGCAGTTACAAAAGTAAATAAAAATGAATAATTTCTTGAACCGTAAAAATTAATCCAATCGAAATATTTACTCACAAAAAAATCTTAATTGAAGAAATATCAACCAAAAAGAATAGAATTATTTTGCATTATTTAAAAATAAATAAAATTTCTAAAGGGCAAAACAAAAAACAAAAAAAATATTATATGAAAAGCATTGAGTTAGATTTATTAAAGTAGCTTCCATGAATCAATAGTAGAATAAATCTAGAGAGCTCTATACATCCCGAAACGATTTTGAAATGTAATGATTACATATTGTCCTGAATTGTTAACATTGGAAATGAAATTTAGCGAATGATAATATGTTGCAAAATACATAAACAGAAATGGCAACAGTATTTATTCGAATGAAATATATTGTAAACGGGGAAGATTCTGTAGACCGAGTGTATATGTTAATGGTAATATAACTTTGATTATTTTTAAATGCCAATTCAGAGAGGATACTTCTAGTTTAAATGTTAAAAGGAATTTAAATACGAGTATATACTGCTTAAGCATTAATTTTCCTACATTAGGAATTACTAGGCATTTTTAAAAATTATTATAAATTTCCCTCCAATTCAGTTCCATGCCTAAATTGTGGAGGTGGAGATAGGTGGTATCGCCATCTATCGTCCCTTCGGGAATTTCACCGAACTAAGTCGTACTGTCATCTGTATGGTGCTCAAAACTAAGATCAACGACAGGCGTACTCCGAGCCCATTGCCACGATGAATTTCTTGGGCCTCGATCTGACTATGTCAGAAAAGTTGCATGAACAACAACAACAAACACAAAAATTATTATTGCATAAGTAATTAATGCAATAATAGAAATCAATTATTGCGTAAGTAAAGCAATACAAAGAAACAGAAAAAGAAAATGATTAAATACTTTACTCCCGAAACAACTTTTCGTTTAAATAAAAACTCATTATCTAAGAATTATTATTATCCACGTGTGTAATATGAAGAGTTTTACAATTAAAATAAATATTAAGTCTTATTCCAAAATGAAAGAAGAAAAAAAAATTCATTCAAAACACTTCACTAAATCAGTTCTATTGCTTTTATAAGGATTTAACCTCCATCAATGTATAAATGCGGTTCTTAATGCATGTTAAATATTTAGTTTTGATGATAAATTACGAAAATTGCTTTAGGAACATGAACCTAAAAGAAGTTTGATTATTTTCTCCTTTCAAGCTAAGAATATAAAATTGTTTCCATAATTATTTCTTGTTTAATTAGATAATTAGTGTGATTTTCTTAGGAATTAAACCCACGCGTTTGTAGAGAATGGTAATTTTTTGAAGTAACAAAAAAAAGACAAAAATCTTAGTGGTTATTTTAATCAATAACCTTTATTTTCTAAAATATTATATTTCCTTACACACAGACAGATAATTTATTTCATAAATATATTAAACCTCTTAAATTAGACAAATATTCATTTTCTTACACTTTTTTTTTTTATTAAAACCAAATTCTAAAATTAATAAATTGTGTAATTATCTTTTGCAGGACGCACTTCTTTATAAATATGCATGCATATACATTGTGTTTTAAAACTTCTCTTTCAAATATCGTGGGGTGGTAGGGAGTACGTTAGGTAACCAATTTTACATAGAAAGTTATGTCCCCAAATGTATACATGTGTATGTAGAGGGCACTGTGTGTTTCCAGCCAGCATAAGGTTTAGCCTACCACTCCTGCAAGTGCCGGTTTATCCATTGGACGCTTGGGGCAGGCGGCCAGGGGCAGAGAAGGGCTCGACAGGGCCCGGATAAGCTGCCTTTACCAGATTTTTTGGTTATAAATTTCGTTCCACCAATGACAAGAGGGCACTTACATCTTCTGCGTCTAGGGCCCTAATTGAGCTTAAACCGGTACTGACTCCTGCTGTCATCAGTCACCCCCTTTAAATCCCTACAACTCCAGAACAGTCAATAGAGAACTTACTCACTTATGACTGCCAGTCAATAACTTCAACTAGCACTTTCCCACCGAAAATCTTAGGATATTCTCACCAAGACAATTACTTCAACCATTTGCCTACCACTACCATCCAATCAGAATGCCTCTACCCAATACCCAATCAGGAAGCTTAATTCTTCCACCCAGGACTCTTAACTGAAATCAAGCATTATTCTGTTTTTTTAGATAAGGGATGGAAGATCGCCAGTGATCCATATCCCTGATACATTAAGCAAACCGAACTGCTGTCATCAGTGTAACAGCTGACTTACTAGTGATGGGATGAATCGTTTTACGAATCAAGAGCTAGCAGATATGCATCATGCATATGAAACAGCAGACGAAAGCTGCCGCCAAGCTGGGCAAGTTTACGAAAAACGATACCCCGACAAAAGAATACCACAGCATCAAATATTTGCACGTTTGGATTGTGATCTGTGCAGATATGGTTTCCTGCGCAGCAGTATGCACAATACGGGAAGAAGACGACTAACGTGGAGTGTCAAGGTCAAAGAAAGAGTCATATAGTCCTTTGAAGATAATCCGAATACCAGCACACGAGTTATAGCTCAGCAGCTTCGGTTTTATCAGTTAGCAGTGTGGCGAATACTGCACTATCTGCTAAGGGTGCAATTACTGCAGCCTAAAGATTATCTTAAGTGTGTTGAGTTTGCACAATAGTTCATGCACAAAAAAATGTTGGGGACCCCAGTTTTTCGGCTTCTTTCATTTTTACAAATGAAGCGTCATTTAGTCATGAAGGTATGTTCAATTCACATGTGTGGGCTTACGACGCTTCACATGTAATCAGTGAGTGAATATTAACGAAGCACTGTTCAGCTACACGAGGGTTTTTGGGCGATGGATCTCGTAATTTTGAACCATGGTCAAGTGACGTGGACGACACCTGAGCTGGCGTCTCCCTCTCCTAACTACCACACCCACGGGAGGATGTTTGAATTCTTGACAGATTTAACGTGCATCGCTCCCCTACACGGGGGGTATTTAGTGGTACCGAGTTCGAACTCGTGACAAGCCAGCTAGAATCTGATACATTGGCCATTAGGCTACTGTGGCCACCGCATGGAATCAGAAGTCAGGCGGCGGAACATGGTTTTGCAGTAAATGTGTGGGCAGAGAAATCCTTTGTCATTGCTTGTTGGGACTTTACTTGCAACCGCCTTGATTGGAGGGCCGGAAATATCTATCTCGAGATAGTGTTATAGACTCATCTGGCTATATTCCTGCGCATATCCGTCAAAATATGTGGGTTTAATATGACGGGGTTCCAGTCCATAGCACAATTGTTGTGCGTGATTAATTCATCTCATCACGAGTCTGCTACCTCATACACCAGCGTTTCTCAAACTGCGGGGCTCCCCCTAGGGGGAAGTGATAACTCTACTAGGGAGGCGATAGCATATTGAAAAAAAATGAAGACATGATTATTTTTTTAAAAAATTCCAATGAAAAAAAATTTACACTGATATAATACACTTAAAAATGCTTCAGTACTGCACGGTGTATTTTAAAATTTAGTTTAACAATACTAAGTTGAAAACAAGTTTAATAGTTATCAGTGATCCCATGAGCATGTAATATATAAAATTATATATACAAATTATATATAGAACATATTTTAATAAGTTGTACATTTTACAAATAATCCTTTAACTGCCGATTAAAATTTTCGTGATTCACTCCCCAATACCTATGCCTTCCACTCAGGCATGGGTTTATGAAGTATTTCGGAAGGGGGGGGGAGATAAATAAAAGGAAATCGTCAGATTAAAGTAAATCTTTCGCAAACACAGTCTAGGTCCTTTTATTGCATTCCAAGGCCTTCGGGATAATTTTATGGATATCAGTGCAAAAAAAAAGTTTGTACTTCTCGGAAAGACGTACATATACGCCCGGGATATTTGACACCCCGGTTGAGCGAAACGTATATATACGCCGAGGAATTTAAAAAGTTAAAGTCGTATTGTAGCTTTTGCGTCAAAGTATAGTATTATTGAACTCAATGTTTTGTTTATTGTATATAGGGGGAGGGAGCACGATGAAATTATGATTGAATATTGGGTAATAAATATTGAAAGCCTGAGAAGCACTATCGTACATTGATGACAGCAGGAGTGATCGACCGAACTTTATACCATTTAGATCGAAAAAAATTCAAAGAATCTCACTTATGCATGTTATATAATAGCCTTGAAGATTGATTTGTTGTTTATTAACGTCACACTCTGATGTAACCTAAAAACTGTTGGCAACGGATCTCTTAATTTTGAGCCACATCAAGTGACAAAGATGACACCTTAGCTGGAATCTCACTCTTCTTTAAGCTAATCAGACGGATACTGAATGTAATATACAGGGTGTCCCCGAATGTCGTGTACAAACTTGGAGGGGAGGTAGAGAGCATCGTGAGGAGTCATAATTACATAGCAAAGCATGAGCGGAAAGCCATAGTTGGCGCTGTACGTGAGTTCCAAAGGTTGGAACATGTAATTTCTTCATTTCAGATATGGACAGCGTGCGATGACTAGGAATCGTTATACGAACGCCGAGTTAGCGGATATCCACTTCATCTGCGGCCTAGCTAACGGAAATGAATGTGATGCTGTTCGGTTGTGTGGGGAAAGGTATCTAAAGAGGCGGCAACCGAATCATCAAACGTTCACTCTAATGCATCAGAATCTGGCCGAACATGGATGTTTCAGAACAACGTTTGATGGTACTGGACGGCCGCGAATAGTACGGACACTCATATTCGAAGTAGATGCGTTGCTTGCTGTGGACCGAAATTCCGCTACTTCTGTACAGCGATTGCCGTTTCATCCGAAAGATCTCGAGCAATTGTTCATCGTGTATTGCCGGGCAAAGCTTTACTTCCGTTCCATGTGCAGAGAGTGTTATTATTAGAGCCAGATGATCATCCACGACGTTTCGCGTTTGCACAGTGGTTTGTCATCCAAAGTGCGACAGACATGCCAATCCATGTTCCGTAGGAGTTGTACGTGCATAAATGCCAATGGCCGCAATTTCGAACACCTCTTTGGTGCTTTTATGTCATACTTTTTATTTATTGTTTTTTGTTTTGTTTATGTAGTAAAGCGTGTTATACTACATTTTGTGTTGTGGCCTTGCTGTCTTTGTGTCTCTTTTTCTCGTTAGGGTTACATTACTGCCCATGCTTTCCTATGCAATTTTTGCTCCTCAAGATGCTTTCACTCTCCCCTCCAAGTTTGTACACGGCATTCGGGGACACTCAGTATTCTCACTATTAATTGCTTTTTAAAAGACACTCTCTATCCAAGAAAAAATGAAACTTCAAAAAATATTAACATACCGTAAAATCCGGCGTATAAAGCTCACTTTTAACACAAAAAATAAGATTAAAATTTAAGGGTGCGCGTTATACTCGGGGTATAAAAATGATTGCTTTAAAAACAACAAAAGAGATGAGCCTAAAAAAAATTACTTCTATATATATCGAAATACTGTTTATTTAAAAGATATGGCATGCCTAATAAACTAATAGAGTTATTGTTTTAGAAGTGTACTATTTTTTAAAAAGTCTGCGATAATACCTCTAATAAATGACTTCAAAGCTTAAGAACATAGTATACTAACATTTCAGATTTCTTCCTAATGTGGTATTCTTCGTAATGTTAGATTCTTCGTAAAGCGCACCCCCTTTCGTCGAAAGAGGGTGCGCGTTGTACGGCGAATATACCTTAAAATAAGAAAATGCAGCATGAAAGTACAGGTGCGCGTTATAAACCGGATTTTACGGTAAAATATTATGTATTGGTAGCTCTGTACAATTCATATCAGAACAATAATATCCCTTATCTAATCTTATATTATTGTAATTATGACTAGTGACGTAATTTAAATCTCCATGTGGTGATGGGGAAGGGGGTAGGATACTAAGGGGTCCAAAGGCAGGGATGTCTTAAGACTCTTTGGGCCCAGACAAATCTTAAGATTTTTCGAGGCCCTGATCCCCTACGCAAAAATGGGCGTTACCTGACATCTTCCAAAGGTGACACTATATAGCATACATTGTCAAATACTCGTTCAAAAGGTAAATGTGCACGACTCACAAACTCAAAAATTTAGGCACAAATTGGATTGGCCAATAACCGCATTTCGTCTAAATGACTTGATTGATTGTTTTTGGTTTTAGGTCTAGGCATACGGTCAACGGTCATCACATAATAATACAGTCTTACTACGTTTGCCAGTGGACATGCAGTTTTTAATTCCCGGTTTTTCAGGAAATATGTACGAGAATAATATTTGATCATTAAAATTATCCTGATCACGATCCTATTATGACAGAGTTGAGAACAAAATGAGGCCCCTACCGAGGGCGAGGCCCTGGGCCTGGTTGGCCCATGCCTTAAGACGTCCCTGCCCAAAGGTTATGGTTTTGTAATCCTTTGTAATATCCAGCTAAGGGCCCCAAACCTAATATTTTCCGCTACGCCATGCATTATGATTGCTAGTTATGACAATTTTAATAGATATTCTTCTAAAAGAAAAAAAAATCTAAAAATTAAGCATTATTTTAACGCAAAAGTTCAGAAGTTCAACAAAATCTGTATTTCTTATCACATCCTATTTAAACATTTTGAAATGTTGCAAAACTTACTACACCCAACAACACACAGCGTGTTTTCTGAAGGAAAAAAAAAATAACTACTCCATTTACTAACAGGGCAATAAAATAGCTGCACGATTATTATGAAACATTGAAATGCTTTTTTTTACATTTAAACAAATAAATGGAAGTCCATTAAAATTCATACAAACTTTTTTTCCCCTCATCGTTTGAAACTGACATGATTTCGTTTTCAATTTTCCTTGAGAGAGAGAGAGAGAGAGAGAAGGAATGTTCACTGTTAAAGAGCTATTTCAATAAATAGCAATAAATGCACCATACCATTAAAAACGCTAAAGAAACCTAAACCACAGTTGTCTGGTACATTTAAAAACGTAATCCTTGAATTGAAGTGAAGTTGCAAAAATTGAACATTGAAGAAAGAGGAAGATAAAAAATAACGAAGAGTTTCTCTAAATGGGAAGCAATGCTACCTCCCCCCCTCCACGAAAAAAAAAGAGTCCGTTGCCAGTTGATTGCTGAAATTTAAACAGAAAAAACATAACTGAAGAATATTTTTAGTGAGATACTTTTAACAACGAAGGGGACTAAATTCCAAAAAGAAGCTCCTTGCGAAGTAAGATAAATAAATAAATAAATAAATAAATAAAAATTTTGCGGCCATAACGATCGAAAAAAGCAAAACGTATTTACGTGAAAGGCTTATAGAATATGGCATGTATTTGTTTCTGTGGTCCCATTTTGTTGAAGTAGACAGTAGGAAAAATCAGGTTTAGTCTAGATAGATTCAGAAATGGCCTTTTTCCCCATAAGTTTCATCTCTATTGAAAATGGCTGAAGCAAATATTTGGAATGTTTTCAACTGAGGAATCCGAGCTCGGTCGAAAACAGACTTTGGAAGAATGGAATTTTTGAGATATTATAATATTATGTGCTTTTCAAATCTTATTGATTCTTTGCCTCAATGTTTTGGGAAAGTGTATTGAAAAAGTAAAATGCCTTTTTTCCTTTGCTTATTTTTTTATATCGATCTTACGAAGGATTACGTAAGGTTTTCTTGGATGAAAATATGTTCGACAGGGAATATATATATATAATTAAAGATGAATAAAAACATTTTTTTTTATTTAAAACAATTATAAAATCCCCGTGCACCACAAAGTATCACAACTGGCTCACCGAAGTAAGTATTAATCACACATTACAAATGAAAGTAAGGAAAAAAAATTGAGGTTATATAAAGGATTACAAATGTTTCCAACAAATTCACAGAACTTTTTAAAAACACTTATGGTGGAAAGAAGTTGGGGAAATTTCGGAGGCTAATTTATATTAAGTCCCTTGAAAGCCAGTTTTAGGATCTTTCTCACTGTAAGATACTTGGAACACAGAAGGAGCATATGTTCCACATTTTCCTCGCCACCAATATTACAATAACATGAAGATGACGGAACTAAATTAAATTTGTTCAAGTAGCTTTTAAAGTTACCATATCCAGTGAAAAATTGGGATATTTTGTAATTAGTATAAAAATGATGGCACATGACAGTCTCTGATTGATGGTAAGAAAAAATTTCTTTGTTAAGCTCCTTTTACTTGAAATGAGAGATTCTTGGTTTCAAGACTTCACCATTCTTTCTTTCGTGATCTTCTTGTAAAATGAAATAGGAATATTAACGGCAATGTCAGTTTTGTGCTTGGTTGCAGCCTTTGCAAGTCAATCGGCCCTCTCATTTTTAAGAACGCCCATGTGTCCGCGAACAAATGCAAAATCTATTGAGATATGTTTATCTTTTAGCAGACTTATATTAATGGGAAACTTATATTATATAAAACAAATACTAAGCATACTTATAACATGTTTTTAGTTAATTGATTTATTATTAATCGAGGGAAAATTTTTTTTTTTTTTTGACTCTCATTTCTTTCAATATTATACATCAGTATTTTCAAGAAGTGATGTAAAAACATTATAAATGATAGATGTTTTAAAGCACTTGTTCCAGTGAATGCTGATACCAAAATGCTGCTAACTGTACATTTTTATTGCTGCCCTTAAGAACTTTTGTTTCATTTTCCTCGAAGGAAAACATTACTTTAATTGATTTAGAAACATACATGGCAGCAATTTGGAAGACTATAGAGAAGTAGCTACGAGTTATATTTTTACCCAAACCAAGACATTAGGAAATACAATAACATTAAAACCTGAAATCAAGCGATTTCAGTAGTCGCATAAAGGAAATTTTTTACTACCTGGCAATAATTACTCCGATGTGATGTTGAATTACATGAAAAGTGAGAATAACTTCAAAAAAATCTTTGTATTTTTCTGAATAGTATTCAAGTTTTTCTCGGTTTTTGAGTGTGAAAAGTTTTCATAAGATCTTTTTAAGAAATGTTGTTTATAGCGCAAAAACTACCATCATTAACATCACTTGAAATTGGTCAAAAATAACTATATTTTTCGTGATGGAAAACAACATCATATTTATATGTTGCAAATGATTATGATTCATTTGTATCATAAAATTTCTTCATTTCATTTTTATTCCATTTCTTTCATTTATTTTCTTACTTGCGAAAGAATGAACTCATTATTAATACATTCAGAAACATTTTCAATTGTCCGTCATAATCACTTTTCTGTTATAGTCGTTGAGATAGCAAACATGCTCATGAAATATTAATGTTGATTAGATACATTGCTTTATAGAACTGGCTAACGTTTACAATTCTAACTGACAGAAAATTACATGTAAACAAATAATTATTAAAACTAGTCATTGTGTAGCAATCTCGTCGTTTCCACAAATTTACGCTTCCTTTAGTGTTATCGAAGAAATGTATTTCATTGAATTTGTGTCGCATACTTCTAATGAAACAATCATTGTGTTTGGATAGATTTATTTTTGTTATTCTACTTTTGTTAGTTAATCTTTCGAACGTCGAAATCTAATTATTTTACCATACATTTCCGTACATAAGCTGACAATTTTTGCTGTTTTAAAGTAAGTAGTTTATATACGTATCTGCTAATCTAGAAAAAAAAAGTGTAGCTTAAGAAAAACGTATTTTTTTTAATATTTTCCATTAGTCATACTGCGATTTTGATTCTTTTATTTTTGGAAGCAATTTGAATTGAACTTTTTTTCTAAATCGGAAAAAAAAACCATAATTTTTTCAAAATGCCTTAATTGAAGTTTCAAATACAGTCGAACCTCTATGTTGCGAATATTTTGATATAGCGAACTTTTTCCTGGAACTAAGAACATTTCCCGATTTTCTTTGTAAAGTAACCTCCCAATAGCGAAGTGCATTTTCTATATAACGAAATTTTTTCTCCCTATTTTTAAGCTATAAAGAATATTGTTTTAAAATTTGGTATTCCTCCAAACACAGCTTATCAACTATTATAAAAAATCGAGATAATTTACAAAAATATGATTCATCGAATTCTTGTTTAAAACGTTTAAGAACATTTGTCTATGAAGATGTCGATGAGCAGGTTTGGAGTGGATATACACGATGTGATATAAAAATATTCCAATCTTTGGATCTTTCGTAATAGAGAAAGCTCTTCAATTTGCGAAGGCATTGGAATACGACCCATTTCTGGGTAACAATGGATGGCTAGAAAAGTTTAAGAAAAGGCACGGAAAAATGCGCCTAAAGGGATTGTTGGCGCATTGCTAAGATGTGAGGCGTACTATGAAATAAAGCATTTTTTCAAACAGAATTAACAAATTTTATGAGTAATTAAATTTAAGGACGCTTGTGGTAATGTATATTTAGAATTTCTAGCTATAAATAATGTATGTTTGAAATTATTTGTAGCATTAAATTAGAAAATGTCCTTAAAATTCATTACTTTTAATATAGCATTATTTTCATAATCTTGAAAACACAGTATATTCCTCGATATTCTTTCTTCTTGCTTTCCTTGCAGTTTTCTTTCTTTTTTTATGGGTAACATATATAAAATAAATAGGTATTAAAATTCACAAATAGGTGTGAATAATTACTTTTTAATATTATGTATAGTGCTTATGAATTTAAAATTCTTTTTATGTGGTTCATAAAGTATATTAAAAAATGTACCTCTATATAACGAATTTTCCATATAACGAACTTTTTTTACGAAATTTAGCGACTTCGTAAAATAGGTCTCCAACTGTATTTCTTAAAATTCCCATTCACTCATTGAAATGTCTGAATGCATATTATCATCGTGTAGGGAGTTTTACTTCCAGAATGGGAAACATAAGTTGACTATCACGTGCAGTATACGAATTTCTTTTTCCATTCATTTCCCGCTTTTTTTAATGCTGATATTCTTGTTTTTTTTTTTTTTTTCTTATATAAATTAGTTCATAGATCAGCTTCGAAATTTAAAACTAGTAACGACTTTATAAATATCACATGATATGAAATGTTATAAACAATTATTATGTTATTATGTAACCTCAAATAAAGTATATTTTGTTCATACCATTTTTGGAGCGTCAGGAATTCATTACACGAATTATGTATATTGTTTATTTGAAATCTGAAAATATTTACTTAAATTAGGTATAAATATATTTGTTTAATTTTATTCATAGATTATCATAACTTTTTTTATTAAAATAAAACTTATATAAAACTCTTTGGTTTTGCAAAGCTTTCGACAAATTTATTTCTGTAAATTAACGCCTCTAAGACAAAAATATATGCTTAAAAATAAATAAAACAACGCATCATTAAAAAGAGTGATTTCTTAATATTCATATTAAAGCGAAAGAAAACTCTTTTTAAAAAAATCAACGCCTTCTGTACTTACCACTAAAAAAAAACAACAACCTAACAACAAAATGCGGAAAAAAGACCAGGTCATCAAGTGAGATAACTACGTTGATAGATACAACCAACAATTTTAAGTTGCAACTTTGTTTACGGTACGTTAGATAGAAAATATAATAACTAATTTCCCATTTTATAGAGAAATAATTGTAAACATGCAAGTAAATCTTTTGAGTTTTCATGTCAAACTTCTTATGACACACTTAAGCCAAAATACTGTTGAAAAATACTGCTGTTTCTGTAACTGCTTTCTCGCGAGATTTTCCACTTGAAACTATTGTAGGGTTTTATTCAATGTTAATGCAAATCATTGCTTCGCGTTAAACGTATTTCACTGTTTATCAGTGCTTCTCAAAGTTTGAATGTTTGTGGCCTAATATTCACACAATCATAACTTCATCGCACCCTCCTCCATACAATAACATTGCATTTAATTCAATATTACTACATTTCGATGCTAAAACTACAATACGACTTTAAACTTCTTAAGTACCACCGGCGAATATAAACGTATCACTCAGCCAAAGTGCTGATTGCCCGGACGCATATATACGTCTTTACAGAGGGCGATCCTTTCTGTGCACTGTTATCCACAAAATTATTCCGAAGACTTTGGAATGCAAAAAAAAAAGGAACAGAATTTGCGAAGCATTTACTTATTTCAGAGGATTTGTTTATTTATTTATTTCTCGGTGGCATTGTGGAGCGAATCGTGTAACTTTTAATCGGCAGTTAAAGGATTAATTATCAAGATAAATGTTACAAATTATCCAAATAAGAGAGAGGGTTAATTTTTGTATGTAATTTTATACATGACAAGCCAATAGGGTCATTGATAATTATTAATGTTGTTCTTAACTTAGTACTGTTAAATTAATCATAAAATACATTGTGCAGTACTTTATACATTTATGACTGTAGTATATCAGTGTAAATGCGTTTTTTTTATTATGTCAGAATGCATTTTGTTTGTTTACTTTCAGTAAATTAATATATTTTTTAAAAAAATGACTGCTATTCTTACTGTTTTGGACTTTTTAATATGCTCGCGCCCCCCTTGTAGGGTTATCACGCCCCCTAGGGGGTGCGCACCACTGTTTGAGAAACGCTTCTGTATATTCATCAAGACCAGTAAAGGGTTAAGACAGAATGAAACTACCGATAAGTTGTTCGTGGATGACTGCGAGATAAGATTTGTTCGAATGATAGTATAAAGTGAATAGATAATGTGCTTAATAAACGAGCGTGTTATAACTATCTAAATTTTGAACCATGACTTGCAGAACTCGATGGTATACAATGGGGAATTTCTAAGGCACGCCATCCTTGCTGGCGCACTTGAGAGGCTCTCGATTGCTTACCAAAGCGAATAGTTGAACATCCTTCCAGCCTAGAATAATGGCAAGTTTCGAGAAACTCCGAGATAGATCTTTAAGGCAGGTAAACAGAGGAAACACGAGTATCTGACGTTAACTCATGTATGGGATTTGAATTAAGTTTGGTATTGGATATCGACAGATCGAACATGGCATGGCAAAGAGATAGGTAATAAGAATTATAAATAATAGATTAAGGAAGCATTGAACCATTTACACAAAAATATTTAGTTTAATGATTTTTATAATTTTTTGGTTGCCTCCTATGTGTATGTGTGATGTAAAACCGATTTTGAGTTCAAAATGTCATAAAACGCTAACCATTTAATTTTTAAAGGGAAAAACTTGAAACTTATGAAGTGATTTTAAAATGCTACTCCTCCTACAAAAATTGACGTACATATATGAAATTTGATTTACAAGTACGTCAAACTATTTAAAATAAAATTTGGTATGAGTTTTAAAATAAAATGATTAATATTCGTACAATACCTCCTTTTATGAATGCTTATTGAAAATTCCTTAAAAAAATCTGTAAATTCTAACTTTAATTATTTTTTTAAAAAAAAGTATTGACTTAATTGAAAAATGCATACCAACTTTTATGCCATGCACTATAAGCAACAAGTGAAAAAATCTTTCAAGTATTAGTCCCAATAGAAAAAAAAAAACCTTAGCATTTTAAATGAAGATAAACTAGTTATTTTGAGAGAAGTCAATTTAAAGTTTTGATTTGTGTGTGTGTGTCATTGAGATGTGAATAAAAACAAGTGGAAAAGTTATCGCAACTCTGCGTTTTTAAAACTTAAATCTTTCAATTTTTTTGAGTTTGTAGAAAAGTATTTAAAAAATAATTTAGGCTAAAAAAAAAAATTAATTTGAATTTTTGACCGATTTTTGTCAATTGAAACGTACTGTGCCCCATTATTTATTAATAGAATTATTCTCTCTTTCTCTCTCTCTCTCTCTCTCTCTAGATTGAAACTGATATCAAAATAGGAAATGTTCGTCATATTATCTTCTACTTATATATTTTAAAATTTAATTATAAATTTAAAAAAAAGAAGCTCTCTAAGCGAGTGTACGTTTTTTTAAAAAAAGAAACAAAACAGTAATGGCATTGGAAGGATTGCTACAACATAAAATCTGAGTAAAATAAAAAAATGCAGGTGAACGTAGCTGAGTAATAAAATGAATATATAATCATGATCGATATATCTGAAAGCATTTATAAGTAGTTATATACCACATAAAATCTTTATGTTAATATGCCCATTCCTATTCTATAGAATGAAATACGCTTACGCGAAAACATTTAAGACGAAATATTGGTTGACACGAAGTAACACAACGTTCCCGACAAAGTACTATGTATTTCCATGCTTTTTCTACTCTTATTAAGAAACGAAAATCGCCTAAAACAAAAACATTTCCCTTCTGGAGAAGTAGAATAACAAATAATGATGAATAATGAAGATCGTAAAATGCCTCACATGTAAGTTCGGGAATTACGAGGCAGCCTTTCGAAATGGGGGCCCACCACCTGAAGGGGGCCTCCTTTTTTTTTTTTTTTTCGAGACTAGAATTTAGAATTTTATAATTTTGGAACCTACTCAACGAGATCTTACTGAAAATATATCATGTCGGTGAAATGTTTTAGAAAGTTTCTGTATTACTAGACTGTCTTACTGTATTATCGGAAGAATTCGTTGCAGCAGATGACGATAAAAAGCCCAGTGGCTGAGTGGTAGCGTATCGTTCTTCCACGCCACAGGTCCGGAGGTCAAGTGAGTGAGTGAATATTAACGTCGCACTGTTCAGCTACACGAGGGTCCGGAGTTCAAGAGTCGGGCTGGGCAAGGTCGACTCAATTTTTCATCTCTTCAATGGGACGATAAATGAGTACCAAGCTTGCTTGGGAATAAAACATCGGGGGTCTTGCTTCCATGTCAGACTAACAACTTGACCTAAACATCTGCGCATGCACCTTAAGGTCCAAGGTCATGAAAGCTGAAACGGGCATGGTAGACCTTGGCCCTCTGGGCTGTTGCGCTACTCAGTTTAGTTTAGATGATTATAATGTGCGTACAGCCCCATTTATGGCAGATAAATACATTTTGGAGTTTGTTCAAAGCTCAAAAAACATTGATGCAGATTCCGACAACGAAGTTGAAATAAAGAGTGCAAATTCTGTTCCACGTCATGAAATGAGGAAAACATCTTGAAAAGTCTGCGCAATTATTAAGACACAAATTCCAAAGGTGAAATCATGGTGGTCCTTGTAGTAAGCGTAAATTGCGACCTCTAAATTTCCTGAACAGTTCAAGAAAACTATTCCAGATGACATCCGATTGACTAAATTTAGTAACCATATGACTACTTCAGAAATAAACTATCGATGTTGTCGTCAGTGCTTCATTAAAAAATTCGAGAAGAGAACAAGGTACATCTGTACAATTTGCAACGTCCCACAATATGTTGATCCCTGTTTTCATAAATTTCATGGAAATTAATATACATAAATTCTTTGAATACGATATGTATCTAATTTATAATTTCTCTAGTAGATTTCAGCATTTTTAAATTATACTTTATAAACATCGTGTAATGCGATATAAAGAAATGCAAAACATGAGATGCCCTACCCTTGAATAATTTCCATTGGGCAGGGGGAAACATACTTCGTACCGATTAAAATGGTTTTAAAAATCAAATTAATTTTAGGTTCTAAGCTCAATGATTTTATTTTTATAAATCAATTTCAATCTCAAAAGTAATTTTAACATAAGCATTACTAGAAGAAATTGCGTGTGTGAGTTAAATTGTGTTAAAATTGAGTTAAGTGTTGAGGACGATATTGCATATTGCTAAATCTGTAAATCGTGTTTTATTGTTCATAAAGTGATTCATTTTGGCCCTTAAATAAGGAAAAGATTTAAATAAAAAGCAATGCTTTTCTTAAATGGCTTTAGCTTGAAGCGTTGCAGTAAATTGGAACTAGGTGAATACGAATACATGTGGCTTTGAGGCTCCTAATTTCTGGAAATAATCTGAAGTTATATTGTTAACATGCTCTATTGCCTAGAAAGTGTACCTATGGGTTTTCTAAAAGGGGCATGAAAAGTAGCAGACATTCAGAACTATTTGGGGGTAAGGGGAGGTACCTACCTGCCGTGATGACGGTGTAGACACAGGGTTCCCTCTGCATACCCACACTGTTACTTCCGGTGCAAGTGAGAGTTCCATAGTCGTAATCTGTCTTGGCAGTCACGGTTGCAGTGCTCCTGGTGCCCTCACTCACGAAAGGCACCTCCTCCATGTTCTCTCCACTTTTGTTGAAACTCCAGTGGAAAGACACATCTGTGGGATCGGCGTCCACTTCGCAGACGACTTTCACCTCTTCGTGGCGCGTGGCACCATACAGGATCTTTTGGCCTGGCACGCACACGGGGGAGTCTGGGGGAGAGAGACACACACCTGTGGTTAGATACTGTCTGCCAGGGAGTCACAGGGATCTAAGGGCGCTAGAATACAACTATCACAATGATCTATGACAGCGACTGGTAGCACGGCGACCAAACGGTACTAGTTTTTTTATACTATTTTGCCAAGCTAGGCTTTCATTAGCAGCGTAAGCAGGGACGAAGGGATGAAAACGGATTAAATATTTACTTAGATATTTGATTAAAATTTTTTGAAGTAATTATATGTGAGGCGTGTCGGAAAAATAAATACTGTTTCATTCTACCACAACCGCAGCTGTAGTATCGGAGTTCAATGCTTGAGCACATGTGTCTCTGGTAGATTGTCAGCACAGTAACACCATTACAGCCGGATTGTAATGTTTTTACTGGTGTTAGTGAGAGTTTAAAATGTTAACCCCTTCAGGACCGGCGAGAGGAGAAAGAAGCGTTTCCCCAGACTTGCACGTTCCGAGAGTATACGCACGCACGAGATCGGGCGAATTTGACTGCTAAGCCTAATATCATTTAAAAATTCATATAAGATCTTTAATGTAATCAAATACGCTAAAATTTACGATTTAGTATCATTGCTAATATCTGAATATACAGTAGAAAAATTTTCGCTGTATTTATGAAAAGAAGTGCGAATTTTAAAGAAAATGGTTTCATTTCAATTAAAAAAAGTAATCTTTTCACTTTTTTTGCCATTATGATTAAAATAAAACAGACGCAAAACTTACAGAATACTATCTGATATCTGACACAAACTAACACAAATATTTTAAATAACAGCTAATATATCACATTTTTTATTTTTAATAAATCCTTATATTGCTTATGCTTTTTCTTTAATTGCTGTTGCAACGAAAATGGATTGTTTGTTCGTATTGAATTAAAAACGAGTCAGTAAGATCAAACGATTCTTTATAGTTAAAAATGAGCCATCACGTTTGTTCGACGAAGATCTGATTTTTAAATGTTTTTGAGTACTAAAACTATTTTTGTAAAAACAAATCAAAAATAAAATAACTACTGAAAATATTATTATGATTGTCTGATGCACAATAAACTAATAAGCTTTCCAGAACAGAAATCCAGAGTGCGATAGATAACAAACCTTTAAATTCCCGATTATCTCGAAAAATTTAAACATTTGAAGTTGATTACATTAATAAATATCCCGGATCCAAATAAAAAAAATAAAGTCGAAAGCACATATTGAAACCCAAAGTTTTACGAAACATTATTCGAAAAATGAAACGTACTTCAACTGCCATCCAGAACCTTGTAAAAATTAATATAAAAGCGTTCCAAACTCAGATCACACCGGTGTCATCATGGGCCTCAGAGCAGGGAAAAACAATCACATATTGATACCAAGGGCCCTGGAAAAAGAAACGCATGATCACATATATGTGATCACGGTTCTGAACGGGTTAAAGACACGATTGCCGATCCCACCGATAGTGAAGACCGTATTTGAAGGTAAAGAATGTCAATTTAAATGAAATTCACTGTCAACTTATTGAGGTTTATGTGGAAAATTTAATGAGTAATAAAATGGCGAGAAAGTGGATTCGATAATTCAATGATGGTTACACTAAAGCTGAAGGCGGGGAATAGGCAAGTTGGATTCCCGATGTAACACATGTTTGACCAATGGTTGTAACTTTGTACAAACGTAGTTTTCGACATGCTCTTTTATGTAAGAATGAATTTTGTTTTCAAAAGAGATTTTTTATGTAAATTTTTCCAAAACAGTTTCCGGACGTGCCTCGTAAATAATGTTTTGTATTTGATTGATTCTGATAAGATTAGATATTTTATGTGATAAAATGTTTGATAAAGTACACGCAGGACAAATTACGAAAAATCAATCACACAATTGCATCATACAAATAAAAATATCGGAACGCTTCTTTCATAACTATTTTTGGCATTCAATAATTTGAGTGACACCAAACCACGTTTTTTTTTTATTATTATTAAAAAGCACTACTTTCCATTTTCAATTTCAAAATTACAAGATCCGTCGCCAGAAGCCCTTGTGTAGCTGAACAGGGCGATGTTAATACTCACTTACTCTATTTTCAATTCAGAATTGTGACTTCTTCACTGACATAAATGAGAATGAATTATCGATATGTAAAATACAGAATTTATTGCCAGAATCACGGATATTAGGGTCACCGATTTTCTTCCTAATATAGCACATTGTTTAAGATCCGTTGATGTAAGAGGCACTAGCAAAAAAAAAATGGTGCTAATTTTAAGGTATTTGGGGGAAAAGAATCATATTAATTTTCAGAATTACTTCTTTGAATATTTTTAAATTTTCCCCTTTAACAGATTCCTAATAACTGAATGGTTAAAACCCAATTGGTTTTTTTACCAGATTGTATTTAGTTTAGATTTATTAATTATTTTTAATGATTAATATAAATTAAGCACTTTATTATTAATTAACACTAGAACTTCCGGGATTTCAATAACCCTTAAACGTCCACCGGAGTCATTTCGACACCTCGATATAAAATATATGAAGTAATTGTTTTAACCAAATAATTGCAGGACTACTGTACAGTAGGGTTTAATTTTAAGACCTTTTAATATTATTTCATGTAATTAGGACATATTATGACCACTTATATCATAAAAAACTGAGACATTGACATTATGTTTCGTGGAGCTTGTTGGATCATCACTTGGTCGCAAATCTGTCAGTAGCATTACTAATATGCGGTATCTATTATGTGTCATCCCTAGTGATATATATATATATCAGGATTTACTGGAATATTATCAATTACATCCGCACTCTCTTCATAGTTTTTGCAATCACTAACATTCAAGTTTGTGTTTTCATCGGAATCTAAATTAAAGTCAATTCATTCTCAGAAAGCTCTCGCAACATACTAACAATTTCATCAGGCCTTAGATCTTTTCTAAGAGTCATCGTTTCAAGATGACTGCTCTGCACTTTCAAAAATCGAATGAAATTTTTTTAATGAGCATATAAGCAAATACCACGTAATGAAACACTTAGACTCAACAATTTTAGTATTATTGATTCATTTCCACTGTGAACTTAATAACACTACATTCAAGGTCAGAAAAGTGTTCATTAGAACTTTGGAAAATTTGTTTTGCTATCTACTTAGTGAACTGTATTTCGTTGAACGACTCTTCAGATAATGAAAAATTGCCTTGGTGTTGAAAGGACACCAGCGGACGTTCTAGGTATATTTAGTTGTAAAATCACTCCTTATTAACCTAGAACCTCAAAACCTTTTCTATGTAATCATCAGAGAAAATGATTAAAAGACACGAAAAGAATTTCAATGTCTCTGCAAAAATCGGAAAGGAGAACGAAGTAAACAGGCTTCTGTGTCCAATTGACACCGACTGACGTTCTAGTGTTAAAATGTTTCATCTATATCATTAGAATAAAAATTACGTATTCGATGTTATCTACTTATTCGTTTAATTACTTTGACGTTTAATTTCCACGTTTTATTTAATTGATTATTTGTGTAACATTTT
Organism: Trichonephila inaurata madagascariensis; assembly: GCA_019973955.1. Classification (NCBI taxonomy): domain Eukaryota; kingdom Metazoa; phylum Arthropoda; class Arachnida; order Araneae; family Nephilidae; genus Trichonephila; species Trichonephila inaurata. The sequence continues at coordinate 634,739 of BMAV01021479.1, forward strand.
AACTATCTGCTCATTATTAATTGTGCAAATTATAAAATATTTGGTTAACAATTAATTGATATTTTTATTCCTTTATTTAAAAATTAATGTTGTTAATTGATGTAAATCACGCGAGCATACCGATTGTAATTCCAAAGCATCGTTTTCTGTTTTATGTTTAATAATAACACAGATAAATATATTGATGTGTGTAATAAATTCCGCTTATGCCCTTATTTAGAAATCATCGCGTGATGCGCATCATTCCATCACAACCTTGTTTTGTAATCGTAAGAATTTATACGGTTTTGAAGGAAAATATTAACAGATTCTATTAAGTAAATCAATGTTGCATGAATGAAATTTCAAATGTAAATAAATTTTATATATATATATATAATCAAATTTACGAATACACACAAAATCAATGAAACCTTATGAACGACTCGCTTAAGAAGTAAATCAATTTTCATCATAAATTTTTAAATAAATTAAGGTATCCGACTACGTTTAGAATCGTGATTTTCCAGAAGCGTACAGGCGAATATTATTTTAATATATAGTGTGACTTATATATAGATTAGAATGTACGCGTATAAAATAGTTTTCGGAATATTATTGCAAAGAAGAAATTATTTAAATGCAATTTTTTGGCATAAAATGTACTTTGAATTATCTATTTTCAAAACATTCTCCTTATAAAAAAATGCTATTGTAATAATAATATTTTGCTTATATGTAACTAAGACTTTTCCAAAGGGCCTGAACTAGGATGTTTTTTTTTTAAAAATCACATTATCTTTAGAGTTACAACCAATTGAAATATTAACCGTTTTTTTTTTTTTTTTTTAATTTTATTTTGTCAAAATTCCTCCTCTCTGATGTATTAAAATATACATAAATCCCCTTCTAAGTTATATATTTCAAAAATCTTACTTCAAGCTCTATGTAAAAGTCTGAGGAACATTTAGGCAAAATATAATTACAGAAGAATTTTTCATATAAGGAAAATGTTTTGAAAATACGAAATTTTGTGATTATTTTTGAAAATATATTGCATTTAAATAAAATTTTACAGTAATAATCTTCTCAAAACAATTTTATACGAATATTGTAATATCTAAGTGACCTCAAATATTAAAAAAAAAAAAGAAGAAAATATTCGTTTGTTCGCTTTTGCAAACAATGGTGTAATATTTAAGGTTCAGTTACGGATAACTTATAAAACATTAAAACAATTTCAAAAAGTTTTCATTAAGATACACATCATCATCACTCATTGTTTCATTTTATAGTCAGACCTCTATTTAACGAAGTCGCTAAATCCCCATAAAAAAGTTCGTTATGAGGAAAAATCGTTAAACAGAGATTCATCTTTTAATGTTGTTTATAAACCCCGTAAAACAAATTTTAAATTCTTAAACACTATATATTATTAAAAATAAATATTATTCACACTTTTTTTTATGTAAATTAATATCTATTTTTCTATTTTTTTTTTTTTATAAATCTTACCCATCAAAAAGAAATCTGCAAGGAAAACACGGGGAAAAAACATTGTCCAAGAATACGCAGATTTTTCAACTTTTAAAAGTAATTTATTTTAAAATTAATAAATTTTAAGACATTTTCTATAATTTTAAGCATGCAAGTAGTTTTAAACATACACTATTTTATAACCAGTAATTTTACGCACACATGACCAAATGTGTCCCTAAATTTCATTACTGATCGAATCTTCTAATTTTATTTCAGCTTTATATTCGAAAACTTACGGCAGATTTATTGCTCCAGGTTTATTAGGCATCTGGTAAAATCAGTTCAATTCCATAGGGAATAATTTGAAATGTCTAGAAATATTTTTAAAACAGGAAGAAAAAAATCAAATCACAGGAGATAAAAAGTTCATTGAATAGAAAATGATCTTCGCTATTTGGAGGTTCTTTTACGAAGCAAATAGTAAAGATTTAAGGAAAAGTTCGCGAAATAGAAAAATTCACTAAGTAAAGGTTCGTAAAATGGACGTTAGACTGTACTAAATCTGGTTCATCTAGAGCAAGAGTGACCAATCATTTTGGGAAGAGTGCTGAAAAAAAAAAGATGTGATAAAAAAAATCACGTGTGTCACTTCCAACTTTTCCAACAAATAAAATCATATAAGAGATAAAAAAATTTTTACTTATAGGCTTATTATGGAATATTTATGCAAATAGCACGAATTTTATGCAAGTCTAAGTACTGAAAAAAATAGTATTATAAATAAAACAAAATTACGAACTTAAGTTTTATTGTTAAAATTATTTTTTCAGTTTCAATCAGGTAAGTTAGGTATAAAATAAAATTGGGTAACCAGAAAAATTTATTTCAAAATAATTATTAAGCAATCAGTAATTTATTACCTTGGTTCTTCAATTTGAGGATTTTTTACTGAATCATCTACATTAGGATTAGTTCTCAAAGATGCTAAGAAAATCGGGTTCATTCAGGTGTGCATTAGTTTCTCTTTTTCCTCCAAAGCCGAGACAAAAAAAATGCAAAAGTGTGTACACAAAAGAAGATATATGATTAATCAGAATTGGAAAAAAACAATCTTTTTTCTTTGTTATCTTAAATTTAAATTATTTAAATTTCTTATAGTATCGGTTAAAAAAGCTAAATCTAAAAACCCATCGTCATTCTTGAGAAAAAGTACTCACTGGGCCGTTCATTGTTTTCTTGCAGATAATTTAAGATAAGCTCCCTCAAATTCCAGATTTTCACTAATGCACTTCCTTTGGAAAACCAACACACACAACAATGAAGGAGTGTTGTCTGCATTAAAATGTTCTATTGTTGTTGTTTAAAATCCCCTTGGAGCAGGAAAGCCTACACCAAGTCCATTTGACCTTTCTGCATAAGAATGTCACAAAGCAGGTCTTGATCTCGAAACAACTGTTTCATGGAAATGCCCCAGCAGACCAGTAGATGAGCAGGAGAAGCAGGGCAATTAAAGATAGACTTTACTCCCTGCACAAAGATTATACCACTCAGGTGACCGCTTCTAAAGCTAGCCAAAGCCGTCTGAAGAGCCCTGGATCTCCTGCACTGTAGAGATAGGCCTGGACTCTTAGCTGCGTACCAGTAATTTTCTTTTGTAATTTAATTAAGTGCATTTAAAATAATTTCTGATTATTTGTTTTGTCTTAGGCAACCACCTTTCAAAAAATAGTAAAAAAATTTTTTTAAAAAATAGCATTTATTATTATTTTTTAATTTTTTTAAAATTTTTCAGTAAGTTTTCGTGGGCCACTCTTACAATTCCCTCATGCCACTTTGTGGCACGTGTGCATGGATTGGCCACCCTTGATCTAGATCGTACCGTTTTTATGCTACTGAGCATGCCCACTTTTTACTTCATTCGGATAGATTTACAAATCCATCAAATCTGACACAATTTTAACACAAACATGAACGACAGAAAATGAATCATTCATGCACTATTTGCCATCGGAGCTTCCGTTGAATGTTTTGCAAACACTTCTTTTATCAGCCAACTTCTCCCGATAAGCAAACAAAGACAAATCGCGTGTTCTTTCCTGTAATAATAGCTTCTGGCTTCCCGTTTAATGAATAGCCTTTTACAGTATGGGTCTAATTGTGCACGAAAATGTCGGTTCCGCGACCCCCGAACGCGTTATTAATATTTAATGGGGGTTAATGCTTCAAACACACGATCTCGTGAAGACGGTTGGTAGTTGATTATGTGTTCTTTATTTTAGTTTGCTTGAATTTTTCATTTCAAAATTCCGAGGTGGAATGATTGATGAGGATGCGGGTCGATGTCTTGCCATCCGCATTATCTTTAAAGCGCATCACAATGAAGCTGGAGCTTATCTTTTTTCATTGTGTGTGTGTACAAAATAAAGGCTAATGATTCATGGATTTGTATGGTATTCTTGAAAATAAGAATATTGATCATGCAATGATTGCATAAGCGATAACAGTAATGCAATTCAAAAATAAACTTAAACAAAATACATGAATCAATTGAGTACTCCAGCTTTTTATTTTCTCGAACTTAATAACAACTTAAAAAAAAACAACTTTTTCTGATATACTGTTGTTGATATAATACTATCTAAAATAACTTCCACTCTTTAATAACAAAAGAACTTTATTTTCCAGCTACTTAACTAAACTATCTCCGGACTCTTAACTTCACAATATTACACTTATGTGGCCGTGGCAGCCTCGAGGTCAAGGTCACTGAATCGTGGCTGGCGTGTTATGAGATCGGGCCTAGAGCTACAAATACCCGCCAGGGGCCATTGCATGTTAAATCTGTTCAGGCTCAAATATCCTCGAGTTGATGTGGTGTCAAAGAAAGGCGAGAGTGTAGCAGCTCAGGTGTCGCGCGCGCGCGTCCCCGTCACTTAACCAAAGCTCATAATTAAGAGGTCCGTCGTCAATAGCTCTCGAGTAGCTTTACGGTAACCACCAATCCTGCATAGTGGTTAGCGGTGCCGTAGGGCATGGGTTCGAATCCCAAAAGCATGGAACTTTGTAAATATATAGTACCTTCGAGGTATGGGACTACTCTAAATATCCATCGAGCTGAAAGTCCTCTCGTGAGGTTGGTGGAAGGGGAAGAGAGACTGGAGGTCATTGATCACCCCCATGGTGCTCTCCCTCGAAATTGGTGTGGAAAAACAGGTCAAATCGTACTGTCACATGTATGGTGCTGAAAGCTACGTCTAACGACCGGCGTCACCTAGCCTTTGCAGGGATAAATTTGGTGGATCTCGATCTGACCTTTGATGATCAGATGGCATTAATAACAACAACAACAGCTTATAGTTTGACGTTAATATAACTTTCACTCGGACTCATAAGGCTCCTTTCTCACTCTCCTATTATACACATCACTTCTTTATTCTATTAGGGATACAATTACACAACACTGCTGCTGAAACAGCGCCATCTATATCCTAAGGAAATATGGTACCTAAAAATGACCTATATTGCTCATTTCTGATTAATCACATCCCAGTTTTGCCCGAACACCGCTTGGGCACTTGAAATTGCACTTTCCTGATTTTCCCGAGGTGCGCTCGGGCAACACTTTTTTCTAATCTATTTCTCTGATTTGCCTTTATTTTTTGCTCGTTTAGAGTGCAATGTTTCGAACAGATGTCTCTAACACTCGAGTAAAGTTA
>BMAV01021479.1:640712-658672 GCA_019973955.1 Trichonephila inaurata madagascariensis
TTCTGAGTTTGCTTATTTTTTTCGGAAAAGCCAACTTTAAGGAACAAAAAATATGCTTTTTTTTTTTGACATTATATGACAGAAAGAAATTGTGTTAAGCAGTTAACTCAGATTTCAGTGCATAAGTTCTATTAACGTTTCATTATAAAGCAAAACGAAAACTATTGGCAATGGACCTTGGAGGTTTGAGCTATGATCAAGTGGTGAGCACGACAATTAATTAACCACCCCCTCTCTGATCTACAACACCACGCTTTTAGGAGTACTTTGAGCTTCGACAGATTTAACGCATACACTTTTACATGACGTATTTTCAGTGTCCCTAGGGCTCGAATTGATAACACGTCTCAAACAAATTCCTGTTTCAGAAAGTCCTAAGTACTTTTAAGATTAAGTACAATTGCATACACATCCCTCTCGATGAAAATTAAATGAAGTATGTACATTGTAAATTCCAAACAAAACATTATTTTTTTTATGCATGCTGTTTCAAATTTCTATCCAAAATCCAGGCATCATTTTTTAACTAATTTTTTTTTTTTTTTTTTTTTTTTGCTTATTATTGAGAAATGCACATTTATTACTTCGCCCTGTTTCTTTCAAGAGTTATCTCTTCAATAATATTTTATGTTCATCGGCTTGTTGGCTTAGAGGTAGCATACCCGCAGCGCAAGCCCATGGTTCGATTCTCGAATGGAATTAATATATTTTTTCTGGCCGAGAAAATCGTAGGTACGTATGCCATATGATTATGCGGCATGTGAAAGAGTTCCTTTGAGTATCACTTTGGCTCTGCTATTCTAGACAAAAATTTTGCATCCGATGAGACCTTGAATTGAATAAATTCAAGCATCAAAATTTGGTAGCGGGAGCCGCCACTAGATGGTCCACCAACGACACTTGGAGACTTTTTATGTCTGCAAAGACTTAGCTGCCAAAATGCAACCCATTAAAGGAAAAAAATGATGGTCTTAATCTTGACTTTGCGCTGTAATGATTTACAGCCTTGCGTGTACCCCTTGTTATGTGATTGAATAAAATAAAAACTAAAAATATGCCTATCTGACAAGTTTTAGCATTTAATTTCAATTAATCGAGAAAATTCAAGTTTAAATATAAAAGTTCCTATAAAATTAACTTTGTTTACTGTACATCGTGAGTATAAAAAAGATTTTTGAATCTTTTTGCTTAGATTTCAAACCATAATTTACAGAAATATTTTTAAAAGTGTAAAAGTTTCACAAAACCTTCAGTTGGTACTCCTTTTGAAAACGAAATATTTCTATTCAATATCTTTCGCAGAAAAAAAAATACCTGGTTTTATTCAAAAAATAAGTTGTTAAAAAATTATCTTTTTTATTTATTATTGTTTTGCCTCTTAAGGAAAAGTATTTATGAAATTTGATATAATTTCACAATGAGCCTCTTTGAAATTAATACATGTATGTATTAATATTTGAAAAAAAATCAGAAATTTCGTTAATTTTATATATATAGAAACATGTTTATTTTCTGCAGTTTTTTTACTCCATTCTTTTTATAAATGCAGAGGCATATATACTGATATAAACTACCTTAATATATTGTGATCTTTATATTTTACTGTTAACTATCAATTAAACTAATTTCAACTAAACAACGATATACATAATTTTATATTGCAAATATTAGAGCAATGTAACATTCATTTATAATAGCGATGGAAATTCTCAAACCCTCAGATTACAACAACCATAAGCATTTCAAGTATAATGAAATCCCTAAAGAATTATGACGTAGCTCCATTTGTAACAATTTTACTAAAACGTTTCCTCGGCGTAAAATAAACATACTGAACTTATTTTAAATATTTACGATTTTAAACTAATTCCCAATTTCATTAAAGCCTTGAACTCGAGTAATTGAAATGCTTTTGTAAGATCGAATCGGAGCAATTCTACTTTAAACCAAGTGCTGCAAAAGACAGAATTTAGAACTCCAAGTTAATCCATTTCCGCGAACGGCTTTCCCAAAAGCTTGAGAGTTTCACATCTTTCAAACACAAAGATCAACAATACTTTCCTTTGATGCCAGATTCTTCTCCTTCGTGACGGGATTTCAGCATCAAATATTGACCCTCTGGGATTATTAGACAAGTTTTAGACTTTCAGTTCAAAAGAGCACATTTCATTAGAGTATTTTCTAAACCTAAATTGGCAATTGTCACTCGCGCAGTTTTTAAAGAGGAGTAGACAAATTATTTATACATGTTTGTTTGAATTTTAATCAGTTCTTTTGCTGATTTTTTTCTTTTTAATTTTCTTTGAAGGTAGAAGATGTTTCTATTTATAGCAACATTACTTTGAGAATTGAGGATGAAAACATGTGTGGAGTGAGGGAATATTAACGTCGCACTGTTCATTTTGGCAAAGAACCACATCATTTTGAATCATGGTCAAGTGACGTGGACGACAGCTGGGCTGCCACCCCTTCTCCTAACTACCACACCACACCAACGGGAGGACATTTCAGCTCTCGACAGATTTAACGTGCATCGCTGCCTTACACGGCGGGTCCTTAGTGGTACTGACATGCCTGCCATGATCAGATAGATACCTTGACCACTGGGCTACCGCATCTCCGAAAACTTGTGTGGAAAGGATGAGATTGGGACAATATAACTGGGGTTTATGAACATCTGTAGAGATAAATCTTGTAACATTTTAATTTTGTATTAAATAAGACATATTTAGCCAAGCACTCGAAATATCAATATTGAGATAAATACAAGGACGTCTTAAGGCAGGGGCCAATTGGGCCCGGGACCAGAGCCTCGCCCTCGATGGGGGCCGTGTTTCGTTCTCTACTCGATCATAATAAGATTATGATCCAAATAATTTTAATAGAAGCATTTTTTTTAATAAAAGAAGGATGTTTTGATAGCATACCTTTTTTTTTTTTTAAATTTTTTTACCAAGAACTTGAATCAATTTTTCTATCGTAATACTATTCTTTAAACAGTTTAATATGTTTGATAAAAATTCCCGTACACAGTCTCCGACAAACAAGAAATTTCAAACTGCATGTAAGCTGGTAAAAGTGGATTGTCTGTTTTATTTTAATCTATGTTTAGGCCTAGGTCTAATACCATAAACAATCATTCAACTCATTTAGTTGAAATGCGGCCATCAGTCAAGTCGGTTTGTGAGGTTGTGAGTCGTGCACATTTATTTGTCTCAAATTACCGTTTGCACGAATATTTAACAATACATGCAAAAAATTGTCTACATTTAAAGATCACAGGTAGGACCTACTTTTTCATAGGGACCCAGGGCCTCAAAAAATCTTAACATTTCTCTAGGCCCATGGCCTCAAGAAGTCTCAAGATATCCCTGATAAATACTGAACATTTTTTTCCTTAGGCACCTTACTTTTTCTTAAAACTGTTACAAATTTTCGAGGGAGAAAGTAGAGGACGTTTCCAATTATTTGAATAATAACATATTTTTTTAATGGACAAGGACAAACAGATGACTATACGAAGACAAATCAACGTACATACACACATAAATATTACAATAGTGAATAAATTCGTTTTAATCAGGCTTTACAACGTTTCAAAAATGGCTGTCTGGAACAGTTCTACTTGCAAGGAACCCAGACAGATGTAGTCATTCTTTCTCATCTCAGTGAACTCGTAACAGTTTGGATTCAGATTAATATATTTTCGTTAAAGAACTGGATTTTTTTTCTGCCTTTAGTTACAATTTGCTACACAAGAATAAGATATTTCCCATTTCAAATTTATTCATATTTGAAAATTCTTACAAGAAAGACATTTTTGAACAGTGGAATATTTTTTTTCTATTTAAAATGCAATTATTTGAGTATTTTTAATCTACATGAGATACATTTTAAAACAAAAGAAAAACGTGTTATTTTTTTGTTTGTTTTGAAGAATAAGTTGTACATTTAAAATGCCCAAACCAAATATATGGCACACTTTTCTGAGTTATGTTTAGGAATTCTTGCTGTTAAGTTCTGGCTGTGTAAGGAAATTTTATATAATTCATAACCTTACTTCTTCTAATATGTCATTCAAAGCATTAAGTTTAAAACATTAATACGCGAAACAATACAAAAAATAAATAAATAAATAATTCAAGAAGCAAAATTAATTTTTCTTCCTGCAATCAAACGAAGAAATTGCTTCTCTATTAATTCTCTTCTAGAGCACAATCTTCCCCACAAGGCCCCTTAATCTATCTTACCCTATCTGTCATTAACCAAAGACATTTGCATTGAATATTTGAATTTCCAAAAAGAAGACTTCGAGAAGCATCTATCTCTTTTGTTCTGTAACTCTGATGCATTAAAACAATAAATTCTATCCCAACAGGATCAAAACTCCCTATGCGTATCGTTGCCATTTTCTTGAATTTAAAGAACAAAAATAAAATAAAAAAAGCAAATAAATCCACGAACACTAGCCAAAGTAAATTGTTTCATTTCTTTGGCTGAGCCTCGTGTCTCGTTGAATTCTTCCGAGATGATGAAGTGAAGTGAAGAGGAGCGCTGGGTCTGTTAGCATGTATATGCATTATTGAATCATGAATAATTCAGTGAAACCAGACTCCGAACTGGAGTATGAATTATTTAAAGGGCCATCGCAAAGTGTGGAAAAATTAAATTGAACAAAAATCACAAAATTTTGTTCGTAGTCGTCATTAAATGGCTCATGAATTTTCAATCTATGGCATATACACTGGTCAAAGAGATGTGATCGGAGCGAATGCAACTTTGTATGAATCGCTGGCACGAATCATCGGTTTAGAATGCAACCGCACAACAAGAATAAAATTAAATGCAAAAAAAAATAAAAATAAAAAAGAACTCTAAAAGTTTGCCTTTCATATTTTAATTCGTCTCTAGTATTCTTCAAAGGAACCCGAAACGTAATGCTGACAGTGTTGAATTCATTTTGACATGAGCAAGCCGATGGAAAGTAGTATTCTTTGAAAAATCACAGAAAGTATCACATGATAATATTTTTATTGTAAGCGATTAAAAATCATGACCATACGGGGTTAAGAAAATATTTGATTTGGAAACCTAAAAAGATCGTTGTTAAAGATTTTGATCCATGAAGTATGTCTTGTAAGTGTTTTGTGCGAAATAATTTTCCTAAATTTAAAATACTGAAAATAAAAGCGCATGATTACAGAGGTATGAGATGCAAATATTATATTTATTGGAAAGAGAAACCCATTCTCCATTACTAACAAGAAATCGGATTTCATCATCATCCTGAAATGAAAAATCCAAGCTAACTGAAGCTAAAAAACTAATACATCATCGCCTTTGGTCTGTGTTTGTGTACGCGAAGCATTAACCCCCATCAAATATTAATAATATGTTCAGGGGTCGCGAAGGCCGTTCTTTCGTGCACAATTAGGCGCATATCGTAAAGGACTATTCATTAGCAGAGGGCTGTTATTATGTTTAAAACACGCGAGAGAGATTAAGTGGCCACCACGGTCCGTCTATTGGCACTTAATGAGTAGACCAATAGAAGTGTTAGCAAAACAGAATAGCTTGGGTAACACATTGTAAATAAATTATTACTTTTTCTTTGTTGAAATTTGGTTCAAAACTTATTTATGGTAGGATTGGGTAAGTAAATAAGTTATTGTGTATTTAACAAAACAATTATGTTTAAAAAAGATGGTTTTTTGTTGTTTGCAACGAAAGATATATTTCTCTCCAGAGAAAATCCAGAGACCAGACTAGAGCATTGCAGAAGCAGTGCTTTTGAAACTTTCAATATGTACGACCCAACTTGTTCAATCATAATTTTCATTGCGTTCCACCTTATACAATAACAATGTATTGCATGCAATAATAATGTACTTTGACACTAAATGGACAAAACGCCCTTAATTATAAATCGTATAAATTATTAAGATAAGTATATTAAAAATTCTGTATATGTTATATTTAAATCATAGATATTTCAAGTAAGTTATTTTTTTAAGTAACATAATAAATATTGTGACGTCTTCGATTGGGGTGAACCTCACCCATCTATTCAAGCGAAGTTTTATGGCTTCAAACAGACGTTAGGTGACAAGAGCAGGTGGCCATGGGGTCATTGTTTATTGTCTGGCCTCGGACAAACGCAGACATCGAGTCTGGAATTTACAATAACTAAAGAGTGCCGGTGACAATAGGTTGACGTATAGGCGAAGCCTGTATGAAAGTCGGTGCCTAGTGAATGGGGCTATAAGGCCCAGGTGGTGTGATGAATAGGAGTTTCAGAAGTTGGATGAGAATTATGGCGCCCTTAGATTCCAGACAGACGAGGAATGTGTTTGTGTTTGCCGCACAAATGGGAGACGAATGTGGCCCGGAAACGAGGGCAGACCTTTTTTTTGGCCTGCCAATGAGGAAGACGAGGGGCGTGTTGTGGACCCGCTCCTGGTGTTTAAAAGGGGTTGATTTTGAGGAGAAGAGTGACGGAGAGGAAAAACTTGGACGGAGCCCTGGATGGAAACAGAGAAAGAGCCCTGGATGGAAACAGAGAAGAGCCCTGGATGGAAACAGAGAGATAGAGCCCTGGATGGAGTAAACTGGAGAGGACCCCGGAAAAGCAAGGGATTGTCGAGTGCCTTTCGGAATAAGGATTGAACTCCCGAGAAATAGACGGTCCGCCTGGCTTGGCATATTTATTGGACTTTTTACTTACCTATGAAGCAAATAAATACTGCTTTAATTTTAAAATGAGGCTGTGACAAATTTTCTTGTTGGCTAACTACTGACGACGTTACAATATCATGTTACTTTCCTTTTCTAATTTTTAAATTTGAACAGATTGCAAAATAATTTTTAATTAAAGAAGATACTAAGTACACAGGTACCGTGATACAGAAAGGCTCTCAACTGTCGAAGAAGAAATCTTCACAGATTTCGCGTCAAGTGTTGGAATTAACAGGCAATTTAGTAATAAATCACTCTTTCAATTTTGGCAGGGGTGGATGGTGAATTGTCTACATTGAAAACAAAAGTATTTCTCAAACTATTACGAATTCCAACTCTAGTATAACTCTTATCAAGCATTTAACTTTCTACTGTTTAAATTTGTTTTTAATTTAGTATCAATAAATTAATTATCAAATAAATTGTGCAGTTCTGATAGGTTTATAAGTATATTATATCAGTGTAAATATGCATTTCGGTTTTTTATTATGTCAAAATGTTACTTTGCTTCTCCCCAATATTAATAAATTAAATTTTTTGAAATGATCTTTTATTTTATACTTTTCAATTAACTTGCGCCCCGCAAGATTATCACACCCTTTGGGGAGCACCCTACAGTTTGAGAAAATCTGATATACAGTGAAATAAATTAAACGCGAAAATGCTTAACCTTCACCCATGTGACGGCCTGTTTTTTAAACATTCTTAGGGAATTTTTTTTTTTTTTTGACGACCAGTAAAAAGATAGAATTTTAAGTTTTTTTTATCGTTTATTCATATGTTTTAATTTTTAGCCAGAAATATCAAATAGAACGTTAGTTATAGCGCTCTGAACACACCCGCCTGGAAAAATGGACGTTCACTTCCTCCACGATTCCGTTGATTGGCTTATCTGAAATAAAAAAAATGAACGGCATTTTAATCCATAAGCTTAAATACACCAACTGAGCTACACTCAATTAGAAATATCAAAAATTGGACTTTTGGTAGATTTCTGAAGAAAAAGTTTCGAATTTCATGTTTTTTAATGTTTTCGTTACATAAAAAAGAAACATTTTGAATTTTGGAATGATCGTAATTCATTCGGTGCGTATATATGTGCTAAGTCTACCCTATAAATTTGAAGTCATTCGGTTAAACCGTTCTAGCGATAGGATAGAGGAATGTTTGAAAAACACAGTTTTGAGAGAGACGCGTTTAAAGTTTCAAGTCCGATTAAGACAATCAAAATCTTAACTTAGCGCTACGAACAGCTACTCTTCTAACACCCGCTTCTTTATAATGACTTCGAATTTTAAAGAATCACTTTTCACCATATTCTGCACATGTTAAGAAAGCAATGCATAAAAAAAATTTTTTTTTGATTTTTTGAAACCATTACATGGGTGGAACCCTCTTAAGGTGAAATATCGGTTAACATGAAATAATACAACGGTCCCGACAACCAATATCTATTTTCATTATTTTTTTATCTCTTAATACGAAACGAAAATCGCTTAATACGAAAAGATTTATTTTCTAGGAATGAACAAAATCCGGAAAACATCAGCCGGATTGAACTGTTTTATTGTATTATCGGAAGAATTCATTACAGTAGTGGATGATAATGTGTGTACAGCCCCAATCAAGGTAGACAAAGACCTTTTGGAATCTGTTCAAAGCTCAAAAAATATCATTGATGCAGATTCTGATGAAAATGAAATGAATAATGCAGCTCCTGTTCCCCTATCATCCGCCCCTCAGGGGGCTCACCTTCTTTAGGTGGGTACGGGTGTCCCAATTCCGAGGTACCCTAGTGATCTTTTACTTTTCCCAAGGGGTTTACTATCTTTGGTAAACAAGGATGTCACGACCCCGGGGTACCCCAGTGATCCTTCTCTATTTTCGACCCTCCATCTTGTCATCCAATTTCTTCTTTTCCCGTCCAGACCACATGAATGTTTGGCGAAGTATAGCCAAAACTGGCTCTTGTGCCATAAAACACCAAACTCATCATCATCATCATCCCCTATCATCCGAAATGAGGAACGTCATAAAAAATATGCGTAGTTACTTAAATGCACATTCAAATGATGAAATGAATAATAATATGGAGGATATCGAAGAATTTGTTGACAATTTGATGCTAAAAATGCAATGGAAAGAAAAATATCAGATTATTTTCCAAAAACTCAATAAATGTTTCGTTTTTCAAAAAAATTGAAAATTTTATACTAAATTTCTTTAAGTTCTTCTGAATGTTTTTGTTTCATTGATTTTTATTAAATATATGATTATATCTTACCTATATAAATAGAAATAAAATTTTGAAGAAATTTAATTTTTCATACATGTTTTTGCTTTTTTTTTTTTTTTTTTCAATATCCTTTAACACGAAATTCTGTTTACTCGAAAAAAATTTGCAGTCCTTTCAGTTTCGCGTTAAGTCAGTGCTTCTCAAACTTTTTAATACTGGCGCCCCCTTTTCAATCACAATTTTTATCCGCCCTCCTTATACATTAATAGAATTACTGAATGCAATAATAATGCACTGACGCTAAAACTACAATACACAATCTTAATTATAAACCGTACAAATTAATGACATAAGTATTAAATTTTGTATATGTTACTTTTAAGCAAAAAAAATATTAAGTAATAAAATAATTATCATGTATTTTTCCTTTCTCTAATTTTTTAATTGGAACATATTGCAAAATGCGGTGGGCTGTTTAAAAAAGACAAAATATAGATATCAGCTAAATATAGAAAAGAACTCAGAGGGTCAATTTCAAAAAAACTTTGCTTTGAAAGACAAGCCCATGGAAGTCGCTAATACTTATTAACTTGTTTTTAATTTAGTAATAAGATAAGTATTAAATTTTTTATATATGTTACTCTTAAAAAATATATTTTAAGTAAATTACTTTTAAGTAATAGTTAACTATGTTATTTTTTTTTCTCTAATTTTAAATTGAAACAGATAGAGAAATAATATTTAATTAAAGTTATTTCCTTCAAGATCCATTTCTATAAAAGTACAAATGTCATTAAAATAGATAATCTATTTTTGCTCTTTATCATATCCATTACATCTGGCATTCTCGCGAACGTTCAGTGAATCTAGGCAACCTAACACAGACGTCTGCATAAAACATGTAAAAATGCTGTACCTCTACAAATTCTAAGTCAGTCTTGGCCGAATCGATTAGCAACCGAATCTCTCTTGAAGTACATTTCATAATTCCCGCGTTAATTCTAATTCACGGTATTAAGTATTTACGGCAGTGGATTAAAACAAAATCATAAAATATTTTTAAATCACAGCGAGCATTCGACGATAAAAAAAGCATCAACAAGTACACAGACGAGGGCAAATTGATGGTTACGAATGGGTTGGGATCCATTTCAAAAATACTTCAGAAGGGCTCTCAACTGCCGAAAAAGAGATCTTCATAGATTTCACATTCAGTGACGAAATTAAAGGGCATTTTGTAATAAATCACTCTTAGAATTCTGGATAGAGGTGGATGCTGAATTTTTTTGCACTGAAAACAAAAGCATTTCGTATACTATTACCATTTTTAACATCATACCTTTGTGAATCCAGATTTTCCGCAATGGCTACTTTGAAGACAAAATATAGATCTGAGCTAAATATCAAAAATAACTCTGAGTGTCAATTTCTAATTTTAGCCCTTTCCCTTTTAAAAACTTTGCTCTGCAAGACAAGCCCATGGAAGTCACTGAAATTATTAAATTTGTTCTTATACTGGCTGGATACCCACTCTTAACACGAGTTTATTTTTTTAAAAATGATAATACATAAATTTTTGATAGAATAGCTTCATGTAAGGAGAGTAAACCAAGTGCATGACAATGTATACAAAAATGTAAAATGATTTATTGAAATGAATACTCATATTATAAACGGTTTTGAATGAACTGCAATTTTAAGCCTCCCAGAATTAGCATTTAGAATAAATGTTAGTAATAAAAAAGAATATAAAGTTCTAATGAGTAACAATTGTGTTATTTTTTAATATTTAAAGCAGAAAGCCCCGGGGTCAGGTGTGCACTCGATACTAACGTTAATGGTCGCGGGGTGATGCACCCCAATTCTTTTATAATTATTTTCAATATACAAGATGAAAATCACAATTTCAGTGAATAATTTAACTAAGAGAAAATATACTTACCATTTCAAGTTTTTTTATTTGTCTTTCATAATTTGAGAAAATATCAATAAAACTGAACAAAATTGTTCCAAATGTGCGTGATCTTAATAAAGGACACAAATCACGACACTTTTGCTAACATTACAGGAAAAAATTTTTTGCAAAACAAAACTGTCACATTTTGTTCACGTTATTGTAATTTTTAAAGTCCTTTGATGATCGACAAATATCCTGTTGAACTTTTCTTGCTTGTGTCTTTTTGACAGGGGTGAAGTGCATTTTCGGTACACTTTTGGCTTCATGTTTTCTTGCTAAAGTTCTTAATGTAGCTATTGAAAATTTTCCTTTCGTTTCATGTTTATTGCTTTTCTCAAATTTACTTTCGCTAACATGATTAATATGCATTTTTTCAGCAACTGTTTCCCTTGTTTGATCAGCTTCAATTTCCTTTCAGAGAGATCACAGATGCCCAATTCTTTTTTTATATTCTGCTTATTTATTTACATTTATAAACCATATAATCAGTAGTACAACATCACAATTAAAACCACTAAGTTATTCATAGGGGAAAATGCAGCATGTTCAAGAAAATATTTTTGAAAAATAGTGGTCGTGCCGGGAACTCGGTCTAAACAAAGTACCTTAAGATTCTAAAAAACGTTTGCCACTCTCAAAAAGGGAGATATGTTATCAATTTATTTTAGCTCCCATTAAGACTGTCATATTAGGGATTCTCTGTCAAGGTTATTGGTAACAAATAAACATTTTTCCCCAGAAATAACGATTTTTGTATTATATGTTTCGGTATACTCATAAAAGTAAATCTTGGCCATTTAATCCTTCAAAGTGCTCAATATACTTATCCATGTATCATAAAACTCTTTTCACATCGTGAAAAAAGGGCAACAGAATTATATAATTTACAACTTCCCTAAAAAAAAGGGGTGCAGGTAACCCTACCATAAGTTCAAAAAGCCAGCAAAAGTAATATTTTAGATTAAAAAAAAAGTAATAAAAACCTCATCGTAGGATTACAGCAAAAGCAAACAAAAAAATTTTTTTTATTTAGTTATAGGATCAAAGATAGCTAATGAGCGTTCAAAGTAGAATCTTTTATTTTTTGATTACCTTTTTCACCAGATGATATATATAAATCATATCAGTGTAAATCTGTATTTTTTTAAATTTTATCAGAAAGTATTTTGTTTTTTTCATTCCAGTAAATTAATTTTTAACCTTTTATTTCCATATTCTCGCGCCCCCCTTGAAGGGTTATCGCGCCCCCACAGGGGGGCTCGCCCCACAGTTTGAGGAACACTACGTTAAGTGCTTTCAATGTAATTACAATGAATGCCGAATATAGCTCATTTAATAATAGCTTTTTGATACACTTGAATTTTTTTAGTTGAATCAGAATTGTATCTGTAGAATTGATGTAATCTGAGTGAAATACTCACTACATACCATAACTTTGAATTTTCAGGTGAATTATTGTTGTCATTGTACATTTTATTTAAATGAAAATATGAGATTCTCTATCAATAAAATCTTGTATATGTTTTAGTTCTAAAAGGTTAAAAAATGATAATTTGACCATTTTTATAACACTATCTTGCTTCAAATGTTTTTATACCTATATTGTTATTTGTATAAAAATAGGTTGAAGGCATTTAATTGTAAAAATGAAAAATTGAAATGAACTTCGAGTAAATGTGATTTTTTATTATTATTAAAATTAACCACGTAACTTTACAGGCATTATTTCATGATTTCAAGTTATATACAAGTATGGTTTTGCTTTTTAGCAAACACAGATCATAAAAAAAATTCTAAATTTTCCTTCACAAAATTTTTCTATGCATATTTAGGATTTAATAATAATAAAAAAATAATAATCAATGAGACTACAACACAGCAATCCTAATTCTGAACTTAACTCAGTGGCGCAGCAGCTCATGAGGGTCAAGACCTATTGTTCCCGACTCAGTATACGCGACCTTCGGCCTTGAGGAGCATGAGCAGATGTTCTGGTCAGATGGTCAGCATGACGCGTTAAGTGTGATGCCTTCAGTGTTAAGTTCCCAAGCACAAGCTTGGTAGTCATTAATCGACCCACTGAAGGTTTTAAAGGCTGAGTGAACCTTGCCTAGCCCGGCGTTTCGACGTCGGACCTGTGGTGTGGAAGCGTGATGCACTAACCACTCAACCACTGGACTTGCAATCCTAATAGAATCTCTTAATGTGAGATTCAGAAAATTAAATGTGTAACCTGGGGCTTCATCTAAAAGTTGGATTATAAAGTTCCTTTGTCTAAAATAATCATTTTTTCATAAATAATTTTCAAATAATTTTAAAAGATTATACACTATTTTTTGTTTATATTTATATTAAAATCATTTTTAATCATTTTTAAGAAAGAAAAAAATTTTAAGTTGTATAAAATATTTTGATTACTTTCCCTTAAAGGAAACGTTGATCCTTTCACAAATATAAAAAATATCGAAAGCTAATCTGTCTCATTTTTTTTTAAAATGAACGCAAATACATTATTTTTTCTTATTACTTTAATTCAAATATGTCTTAAAGTAACGTTATTTCTTCATACTGTTATAATGAATTACAAGGGTAAGAAAAGCTACATAACCTTAATATTTCCTCAAGAAATTCCAATGAAATTGTTAAGAAGAGTGTTCTTATCAAGAAATGAAAAGTAGAAATATCAAATGAAAACTGTATTTTAACTAATGATAAGATATAGTAAACACACACATGAAAAACATTTTAACACACGTTTCCAAGTTTCTTAAAAATAATTCAGTAGGAGATTTTTAGTATTTGTAAAAAAAATTTTCTACTTTTTAGAAATGCAGTAATGGGCATTACGTTTCGTGATTTTCTTAAAATTTTTTGGATATGTTCTTGTCAAATTAATTTCATAGAATTACCCTCTTCGTATTTTCGAATTCTCTAAAATAATTCTTGAAGCATAATTAATGTGCAAAAATAGTATTCCATTTTGTCATGTCACTTCAATTCATCCTTATATTACAGTGTTTTTCAAACTGTGGGGAGCGCCCCCTAGGGCGGCGTGATAACTCTACGAGGGGAGCACAAGCATATTCAAAAGTCGTAAGCAAAAGATTTAAAAAATTATTAATTCACTGAAACAAAAAAAAAAAAAACATTCTGATATAATAATAAAAAAACACCTTTGCACTCTCTCTGATATAATACACTTATAAATGTATCTGTACTGCATGATGTATTTTATAATTAGTTTAACAATACTAAATTAAGAACAAGTTTAATAATTACCAGGGACTCCATAGGCTTGTTATATATAAAATTATATACAAAAAATTAACACTTGCGTTAATATTTTGTACTGTTATAAAATTAATCCTTTAAGTGCCGATAAAAAGTTACTTGGTTCGCTCCCTAATGCCACCGTTTTCCACGTAAGCTCGCGTATGTCATGTATTGGGGGCAGAATAAAGGAATAAATAAGTAAAACTTCCGTAATTAGTAAATCCTTCGCAAACACTGTCAGGGTTGATTGTGTTCCAATGCTTTCGGAATAATTTTATGGATAGCAGTACGCAGAAAAGATCATACTTCGGAAAGACGTATACATACGTCCGGGGTAATTAACGTTTTGTCTGAGTCAGACGTTTATGTAAGCCAGTGACATTTAAGAGGTTAAAGTCGTTTTGTAGTTTTAGAGTCATAGTATTATTGAATCCAATACATTGCTTTGTGTGGAGATGGGGGAGGCGATGAAAATTATGATCGAATATTGAGTCGTATATATTGAAAGCTTGAGAAGCACTGTTTGTATTATGTTTTACGAGTTCTTAAAGTTTTCATTAATATGTTTTGTCAAGTTAATTTCATACCTTTAACGCTGAAATTTTTGGTTACTAAGAACTCCAAAGATAAATAATAATATGAAAACAGGCTTCCGTTTTTTCTCATCGCTCCAGTTCTTTCTTGTTTACATATCTCTATAATCTAGTGAACCATGACGACTATCCAAAGCAAAATTTGTTTCGATAAGATCTCTAAGACCAGCGCATATGCAATAGATAGGAAATTCATGAGCTCTTTAATCACGAGCAGGAACAAAATATTGTGATTTTTGTTCAATTTAATTTCTCCACACTTGGCCAAAGACCTTTAAATAATTCATGCTCCCCGTTCGGAATCTGGTTCCGCTGAATTATTCATGATCACATGATGCATATACATGGCAAGGGACCAGACGATCTTATTCACTTCACTTCATCATCACTGAAGAATTTCTCAAGACACAAGGTTCACCCTAAGAAATGAAACAATTTACTTACGGTATACTCTATTTTTTCCCCTCCAGTTTTATCCATTTTTCCATCTTTAAAAAAATTAGTATAACGAGCAAAGCGAGGGACTTTTTTGGAATGGGATTTTTGATATTGTCAGAAGAGAATTTATGGCCCGAGAACTTCAGCAGGGAAGAGACAGATAATTCTTTAAATAGCCTTTTAGGAAATGCAAATATCCTATGCAAATTGTTTCAATTAATGAGAGGTAAGGGAAGATTGATTGCAGGTTTTGGCGGTGAATGATTAAGTGAACTTGGAAGAAAATAAATGAAGTAGTAATCGAACGATTCGGTTGTAAGTTGGAAAATGAATGCTCTTTTCCAAGATGTTCTTTTCTTTATTTTAAACTTTGGCTTCGAACGGAAATCGGTGGGGTTGATTAGTCTTTTCATCTACCTAAGCATATCAAGATAAAGATGTAATTTATTTTTGCGTATAATAGAGAAATTTTGCACACACAAAATTGATATGGCTCTCATAAAAGTATAACAAAATACTATATTGTTTGAATTAATTGGGACAAGCATTTTTTTTTCTTGTCTGAGTTGGTATGTGATTATCAGTGACATCCCGAAACCCTTCAAATTGGTTATATCTGTCTAGATGTAATGTGATTGATCGTCCTTGACTATAATTTACTTGTTTGATTGGTTTTGGAGTATCAGTTGTCCAGCTGTGAGTCTTCAGTGTGGCAGCTGATGTTTATAACTTTGGGTTCATTGTAACACGCATTACTTTTACTTGTTCTGAGATGGATATTACTCTAAGGAAACGTTCTAAAGTAATCACTCTTAACCAGTTAACTGGGGCCTCCAGTTTGAGAGTGCGCAATTGTGTGCGTCACGAAAATCAAGTGATCAAGAGTCTACTCGTCAATCACAGAGTAAGTTGCGCTGTTAAAATAGTGGATAAAAAAAATGGATCTCTTTTATAAAATTGTCAATTTTGTTACTAATACTTATCATACTATGGTCGGGGGGCTGTGTACAGGACTATAAAGTAATTTATGTTGGTCGCGGGTTCCTGAGACCGACGGTCCTTCCGACCCTAAGTTTTCACGGATATCTAAGAATTTTAGAGACTATCAAAATTCTCGAACTGAAAACTAAACTCACATATTTACTTCCTTCTTCACTGACAAGTTATTTTATACTTGTCTTGACACTAAGGAAGTTCTGGAGAGGTACTGTAGGGTTGATCATAGTCTTCTTACCACAAACCATTCTTGCTTTTCCCACCTCAATAAAAAACTGTTCTTTAGTCAGCACGGCATTGGCTCTAATGTTAGCACATGGTTCTAACATCAAACAATTGGTATTTACATCTCTCGATAGCTAGCTAACTTCAGGCCAACAGCTAGAGATGGGCTCAGCTCCTGGTCGGCATCACGCATTTGTCCCAGGACTGACCATACCTGAAGGAACCCTATTTCAATCAACTTTCCGACTTTTGCTATTGCCCTTTTTAGGATAACATCTAAAAAACATTATCATCGCAAATAAATAAATTCGTAATGCGAACTTTTAGCGAACTTCAGCCAGTGCATTACGGGCATGTATGAATCATCTTAAATGTTTCATACTTTTTATTTATTTGTTTTGCTCCAGACTGGTCTGAAAATATTTTAAACACCTAGAAATTTGAGAATATATTTTGCTTTCCTCAAAAATTACAATTTAAATAGCCAATGGTAACTACTTCTTACGCATGACGAGTATAATCGTCAATACACAAAATCATGCAATTTCTCCATGACGAGTATACTCGTCAATCACAGTTAACTTGTTAATGAACACACTTCTATATGAGAGATATAGCTACGGTAGTTGGTGTGGGCAACTCAAGTGTTTCAAGGATTTTAAGAACATTTCCAGATTCCGGAACATAGTATCCATGAAGAAAAGGAAAATGTGGGCTCAAACGGAAAACTACTCCAAAAACCGATAAAATTCTATTAAGAAATGGAAAAATAAGTTCAAGAATGTCCAAAACTCTTCGAAGGGTTTATTGGATTTGGATGATGAAGTGAGCCCCTCAAATATACGGAAAAGGCTTCCGGAAGTTAGCCGTAAGGCAACAAGATCAAAGGAAAATGCAAATTTCAGTTCAGAAAAAGGTGAAAAACGCTTAGAATGGGCCAAAAAATACTGATACTGGACTGCTAACGATTTGAAGAAGGTGATTTTCAGTGATAAAACACATTTATTTGTGCAGCTATGCACATTAGGTGTAGTTAGACGAAGTGATGATGAAAATCTGCTACCCGCGATCATACCCAATAATTTGTAAAAACTCTTCTAAACCAATGTTGCTGTTTTTTTCTTTTTCGGCGTGGGGTCACATCAAATGGTGCTAGAAGCGTAGTTCCTCTTAAAGCCGTGATGAATTCTGTCAAATACATATAACTATTACGTAATAGAATTATTGCATTCATGAAAATATTTGATGGAACATATTTCAACACGAAGACTTCTTGTCACAATTCAAAATTGGTCCAGACTTTTATGTGGGAAAATAAAATGAAAGGGCTTAATTAACCAGACCTAAATCCGATTGAGAATTTTTGCCACATTCTCAAAAATCGTTCAGCTAAGAGGAGTTTCACAACAGCAACAAAAAAAGTGTTAAAAAGTGCTATAGAAGTGTGGGTCCACGATGAAGAAGTTAAGAACATGCGCGCGCTGCATTATGAAAAATTCCAAAATGA